>JAIPRN010000415.1:0-87009 GCA_025469175.1 Geopemphigus sp. TES_GeoC_2020 | reverse complement strand
TCCCTGGCGGACCTTTTTTTTCCCCACGGTATCGGCAATACCCTCACTGGCCCGGAATGCCTGAAGGCAGTACTTCGGACCACCTATATATTACCTGACCTAACCGTACCTCCATTATGCATCAATACGACGCGGACGGCACTGTACTTACCGGAGGAAATGTTTTAACCGAGGAATAAAAAAAAATCAACGAAAATTTTCGACGTTTAAAATATGGTGTATATATAAATAAATAAATAAATATATATATATATATAATCGTGTTAAAATGACAATAATTAAGTACTTAAAATAAAATGAATAAGAAGCGCGCGCGATACGTTTAAACGGGACAATTATCCCCGCGCGATCGGTTCAAATACTCGAATGGAATTGGAGACATACGGAACGAAAGATTACGGCGATCATAATAATAATACTAGCCCACACTAAACACTATTGTTATATTAATAATACAGTTTTAGAAACGAGTTCGACGTACGAAACGCGAACGTAACAATCGCGTAGCCCAGCCACCGGCCGTTTTGGGAAAAATGTTCAAAACGGCCGCGGAGGGAGGGCGTTGGCCTAGCCGCCGCCCCACTCGCGTTCGAGAATACGATTAAATAATACCATCGACTATAAGACTACGTATAGTGTACGAAAAAAGGTCAGTCTAACGTTTCCGTTGTACGAAAACGAACAGAGTACAACGGCTTAAGTACACGCGGGACGGATTAACAATATAACGCGTTTTGGCGACGTAAAAAGTGTAAAATAATAAACGTACGGTTTAAATAGAAACGTAGGGTGCGAGCGGTAAACCGGAGCAGCAGCAGCAGCATCAGCAGGACGACGCCCGCCGCTCACGGGAACAACGAACAAAATATTATGTGGCCGCCGGAAAACTTGGCGACGCCATCGGGTGCGCTGGTCGGGGTTGGTTGCTTCTCTTCCACAGCCGGGATGGCCGCGATCCGACACGGACGCGCTTCCAAAATTTATCATTGCAAGCGAACGGCTTCCGTTTCCGTCTCAACTGTAAAACGTTATTGGCGTACGATGAAACAAGAACGGGACCGAGGGGGGTGGTTTTTATTATTAGGAACGGAATAGTAGTAAACTGACGAGCGAAAAGAGACGGAGAGTGCCAGGCGGTTAGTTTGTGACGGGAAAGACGGAAAGAGTGCAGCAAGAGGAGCGAGAGAGAGAGAGAGAGAGAGAGAGGTGAGCCCACGGGGTGTGTTTTGAACGTGGAACTCGAAAATGGAATAGCGCGAGCGACTCGAGTTTGGGTCTTTTCCGGGCGTAGGTGGTGTACGGATTACGGCACTGTTGCTAGGGTAAGACGAAAATAATACGAAAAACTGCGCCGAGGCGTACGGTAGCGTTCGAAAATAATACGCATCGACGTTTCGGGTTCGTTGGCGGACGGTACTCGACAACACCGGTGAACGAAACATACACGGTCGCGAAACGGTACGGCGTGCCGTGTCAATTACGAACAAGTGGTCGGATCTTCGACATTATTATCGTTCCCCGTACGTTATTAGGGGGAACGCGTTCACGAGCAACAACGTTTGGCCGAACCTTAAAACGTTCCGACTACGGTTTGACCAGACGTAATCTATATAAACGACTACGCGCGTGGATGATGTGAGAGATCGGGTCAACCGGAGGTTTTTTACGGCAAAGGTGGCCGATCTTCGAGAAAAGAGGCGAGAAAGATAAACACAACGTACGCTCATTTTTCATAGCCCGCGACTACCCAATTTTAATAGGCTATTTTGATCGACAAAAGAAAATACAATTTTCATTTCGTGTCACAACTACGTTAGCGTATACATTACGGTTACGTATCTATAGAATCTTCGGATAAACCGGCTCACGTAGTAGTAAACTATTCGATATATTCGACACGGTTAATATACGCGAGTTTGACGTACCTGGTCTATATAGTATCACCGAATGGACAAAAATACGTACGCTCGTATGGTGGCCACGAGAAGCGAGAGTTTTGTCAATCGAACGTCAATGGACATTCGTAATTCGTTCGATTTCGTCGCGTCGATAACGAATGACGCGCGCGCCTATCCGTGTTTTCAAAAAACTTCCAATTCCCCGGAACAAAGCCCGCCCGACCAGAATTAATATTTTATCGAACCGGGTGAAAGCGTTTACACATAATGACGCGACAAAAATCGGACTAAAGCGCGTACAATTGCTAACCAATTGAAATTACGACGAAAACGTAACCGTTCGATTATAACGATCGTTGTTACGATTAATTAAAACACGGCGAACACGACGACGAATGGACGTCGACGCTTACTTTTAATAAAAAAAAAAAAATATCGATAAACGTAATTTACCGTACATACCGTGGTCACTACAACCATTACAACCGAAACGGTAAATACCAAACGCCTACGACGCCGAAAAAAAGTAACGAAAAAACCGTGCAGAAATGTGCTCGCAAATGTTCGTTATTTGTTAGAGTACACGTGAAAATTTCAAATACATGCTCTACCCAAAAAAAAAAAAAACAAAAAAAACAAAAAAAATCCAAATCAAAAATGAAAAAACAAACGAAAACATAATAATGCACACGCTTAACCGAAAAACGACAGTATATACCGGCTGTGTCAATACTACCGAATGGAATTCGATAATGGCTACGGCAAAAGATGTGAAGTCATCAATTTCTTGTGCGGCCTGGGCGATATCCCGGCCGACATCAGCACGTCGGCCATTTCGGGTTTTTTGGACCAACGCGAGCTGTGGGAATCTATGAGGGCCGCCGCCAAGTTCGACGAAGACGAACTAGTCGCGTCGTTGTAATCGTCGGATTTGTATTTCTCTACGGTTGACAACAACAGACGGTAAGCTTTTTGTTAAAATTAGTTAGCGAGATAGTAATAATTGTTGTTCCGTCGTCGTTGTCTGTAGCGACATCGTAGTAACCCCGCGAAGTGAAACCGTTCCCGTGTGTGTGTATGACAATCGTACGTGCACGCACTTACCCAAACGTACGTAAACACGGACATACCTGAAGCACTCCTGAGATAAGGTTGTTGGAACGACGATTTCGTCTGCACGGGCGAGTAGACGTTCGATATGAATTCTTCGAAGGTGTTCGAGTGTTTGTAGTTTTTCGTTATCATGTCCAACGACCGCCATCGTTCCTCGTAACTGCAAAACCATTCGCGTTATCAAATACGCTAATTCCCGAACGAAAACGCGTTACGCGAACACCGGTACCCATTCCCCTGCACACGTAATTCTATGGCGGCGCCGTTGTAGCCGTACACAACAGTTCTGTACCGCTTAAAAAATGGACTGAACGAAAATAAAAATTGGGAAATTCCGTTTTAGTCGCCTCGTTTCCATAGGTGGGTTCACGTTCGAGTGGCGTGAGATGGTCAATTTATTTTCGACTTCGTCGTTAAAACGACGTTTTTTCTTTTACATTTCCGAACGTTTATTTCAGTATTAGTGGTGATTGGTACGCGTTTTATACGTAAATAGGTAAAAGACACTTCTATGTACATAATGATTCATCTAGCAACATTCTAATACATATTTTCAAAAGACTTGTGAAATTGTTGTTCAAAATCGCGTTACTATTATTACTAATGGGAATTTGAACACGAAGATTTGTTTTCAATTTAAGAACGATACAATTTCGCTTAAACAGGAGAAATTAGAAAAAAAAATGAATTTATAATATACTGACTGAAACCAAAATTGAATTAAGATTCGAAAATGTGTGTATTCTTAACTGAGAGATGTTTGACAAAACAAAGGCGATGATATAGTTATTTAAACCATTTTTTGAGCATTCCCCTCACTCATATGTAACGCGACAGACAACCTCACTGCCTACATTTCAAAAATCGTCTATCCAATACAATTTATGATGAATATTTTTAATAGTACCATACAATAATGATCGGACATACTATTGTTGGTAAAACGGAATCATACTGCGTTTGGCACACGAGGCGTTTATTGCTGTACACCGGATGACTGTGGGTAATATTGACTTTTGAACAATGACTTCGTTGTACAATGGTCCAAAATAAGGCACCTATCGACACAAAACATCCGCGCGTACATAATTACACGTAATGACGATATTATTATTATTATTAACAACGACAATGCGTTCAGAGAATTTTTGTACTCACTTCCGGTTTTTTGGATACTTGAATTCTAAACAGATTGTTTGATAATGGGTAAATGATTATGAGAACATCGCAAAATTCTGTTGGTATAATACCACGTCTGTAATCTTTAGAATGTTCTGACCACACAATGTGTACTTCGTCATTGCCCAAATGTCTCGTCTGTAAACGAACGATATAAATTGTATTCTAATTGATACATCGCATGGAATATAAGTTGTTTTTTGTTTGTTTAGTGCACGCCCTGTAGGTCTTGAAATAGTATACCAATAGTTACCAAAATCGTGACGTTTTAAATGTATGTTTATATTTGAAACATTTGGTATCCTATACCAATCTAATACGTAAATTATAATAACTAAAGTTGGACAAGTTTTATAACTCATCAAGTTAAATAAATAAAATTATAATTCCAGCGCTTTGTTAATTTTGAAAGTTGAAAATTAACTTATGGAAAAAAGTAACTAAAACCGGTTTTAGAAGCGAAAAATGTTTCAATTATTCATTAATGATAAAAATAGTGTAAAAAATATAAAATAAATATCCTAAAATGTCATATTTTATACGTAAATTTACGAATATTTTTAAATCAAACTTTTACAGCTTTCTTATTCTAAAGTAACAATTTTTTGATACTATTCGTCGAAATTATGCAGTGTTTGAATACTTTTACATTATTTGAATTGTAATCAACACTGTTGGATAAGTATTCATCCACGTATTCTGAATATTTATTAAAAGTATTCTTTACAAGACTGGAGTACACGCACTTTTTGAATATACGCTTCTTGACTGGATGTGGTCTGCATTCGAGTGGCCACATGAAAAACGACTTCGACAAATGATGTTGAATAATACGGCATTGTGCTGCCAACATTCTTGTTTCTTTGGAGACCACCCATAAAACCGTTATGTGTTTCTAATTCAACCTGTCATTGTTAAACAATTATTATTATATAAAAACAAAAATAAACGGGTTGAAACAATACAAAAGTGTGTAGTATATTTTATATAAACGGAATGATAATTCTTGGTCTGATTTTATCTTAAAGAATATGAATTTTATTTATTTTTTAATGGTTTTTACACGCTTTATTCTCTAACTATATAAATGTTAAATTTTTTAGAATTGAGTAATAATCATTTAATAGCTCTGTATTAATGTTGTATTAGACGGTATAGAAAACAATATCGGTCGCTACTTGAAAATCATAAATTTACATATTTTTAGTTCTAAATATAAGGAGTGAAGATATATTTAGTTGTAAACGATTACAAATATATTCCATAAATTCGAAATAAAATTTGTTTAAAATATTCCCAGATAATTACCGTATTGTAGTAACAAAATTGAGTCTGTATAATTTAGATGTTTCATTACCTCCCAAGCTAGTGCCGAGATAAAATCTTCATACGCTTGACTACCACCAGTGTTGGATATGATGGACAATTTGTCTTCTTGACCCTTCGCCACATAAATTATAGCGATTTTATGAGTATCTCTACAACACTGAACAATATAAATAAATCATATTACATCAACTATATGTTGTCTATTGCACGAATATTGTATAAAGTTGTAACTACAAATTTGTGTGTATGTATACACATAGCTACACTACCTGAGCATCGAGGACACGTAGTTCTCTTAAAACTTTCTCATTGCGTTCGAGTTGATAAATTTGTCGACGTTGATCCCAACAGGTGTAACCCAATTCAGAAAATAATGCTCGGCCCTGTTGGAATGGAGATTTATGTGTACTGCATTGAGGACGTTTTTCCCTATTTCTAAATATATATAGGTATAAAAAAAAATTTAAATATAAAAATAAACGTTCTATTTATCTGCGATTTAACTCATATTATACATACTGATTGTAATGTATGGCGTTCGATTTTTCCGTATAATTATTATCCATGAATAGTTGTCCCAAAATCGAACTCATGACATCTGTTTCTAATTGTAGAGTCAGCGGCGATTTTATTTTAGCATTATTTAACAAAATTTCCATATCTTCTAAACATTCAGAACTCGAATAACCAATGTATTGGAGTATCTGTAAAAAGGAAAAAATGAAAAAAAAAAAACACAAATTGATTGAAGCTAATTGAATAATCAATATAACGTACATCGTCTAAATTGTCTAGATCATCTGAAGAATTTTCAAAGGTTGGTAAAATGTCTGGAGCCCGATGTCGTATACTGTGCTGTGTTTGTTGACAAATTGTGTTGTATGTCACAACAATTGATTCAACAACTTCATTGTTTTTATGGACGGAGTCATCAGTTATAAACAGATGATGGTCATCTGAAAATTAGAATAAACAATATTAATTTAATTTGATTAATTTCTAAACGTTACTGTTTCTCTGTTTTTACCGTCATCGTCGTGAACATTTACTTTACGATTCAATAACGAAATGTCCCAACAGGATTTTCCAACTAAATCGCGTTGTAAAACGCGTACTTCATTCAAACCTGTTTTCAAATCCATTGCAAAATTTCCATCAGACATTTCTAAAGCAGGCAATTCGATAATAGACATCACCAGCATGTTGGTGACTGACATAAATTGCTGAGGACAAAAAAAAGGTCAATAAACTCGTAAATAATTTTAATATGAACAAACTAAAAGCAAGTACTTACCTGTATATTGGGCACAGAAAATATGTCAACTGTGAGTTGTTCAGGAATGGATTTCAAAGTGTCATCATGTTCGGATACCATTGAACACAACCTTGCCGGACCAATAAGCATAGGAAACTGACCCAAATGGTTTAGCAAATGGTTTATTATCTGCATGAAATGATTGCTATATTATTGTATTTGTTGTGAAAGTTGACATATATTGGTTAAGTATACCATTACAAATATATTACTCATACTCAGTGGCAGATTTAAAAATTAAATGTGTCAGCAAACTTATGCAAAAAAACCTTAGTGTTTTAAATAAAATTTTAAGTTCTACATATTTTTGAAGATGAAATTGTTTGTCAGTATCAAAAAACGTCTAATTAAACAACTATTGAATTGGCCACTGCTTATCCTTATACTTGTTATGTATATTGTACTTGATAATGTGAATACAAACCATTCGGGTAGCAATCTGAATCGAGTGTCTAGTGCTGTTGAGATGAGTGGGCGTCACAATATTATGCTCACTGAGCATATTGTTTTTTAACTCTCCAGTTTTTAAATTGTCTAACGTTATGTCAAATGAGAATTCATCTGAATATTCTAAATTTATTTCTGTCATTCTTTTTAAACGTTCAATTGTCTTATCGTTACAGGTTCTGCTCAAAGCATCCACAACCTAAATTAACAATATATTAATTGTGAGTTATCACAGTTAAGTTTATTTCGTTTATAGACAATTTCTATAATGCTAAAATTATAAAGGTAATTATCAACATTTATTTTTGTTTAATGTATCATATATATATATAAAGAGAGAGATTTGAATTTGTTGAATTCTTTCATGTTTTCCTCATGATTGAGATAAAAACTGTAATATATTGTTTGTATATTGTAGAACATATTTTATAATATAGCGCATTTTTGTACAAACTTTTAAACTGATAACTTCAATTACTAATTTGTTTATAAACTTGTAAGTGAACAAATTAAATTTCTCTCAATATTCAAAAATAACTTTTAACCGTATTAAGTAATTTTTTTTTTGATACAATTTTAATGAGATTAAATAAAAATATAACCTGCCTAGCTTTGAAAAATGGTGTAATTGTTAAATTATTTGTTAACAGACAATTTAAATGAATAGTAACATAACAACATATAAATTTACGACAATAATTTCATTGACAGACATTTTTAAGTAATAATAATAATAAACGAAACAAAATTATACAATTATTATACCATAAATACAGTCATTGATAAGCTCTGGTTTGATCGTAATTCTAATAAAAGTGGTATCGGAATACGCATTGTCCATTCAGCCAAACAAAAAACTAATGAAGTCAATAAACGTTTATTTCTGTCACCAATTGGCAACATACTTGATAGTGTCGCAGACAATACCTGTAATAAAAAATGACATAAATAAATAAATTCTATAAAAATGATTAATTAAGTTTAAGTAGGCGTATATAATAATATATCTATAAAATGTTATATCTACCATAAAGGCACAACACTTCATCAACAAAACTCTAAGATTGGAAGTAACAAGTTACAATTTTAATATAAAATAACTAAAACAACTTAAGTCTGTTTTATTGTGCATTCAAGAAAATATAATTTCACTTCTCATATACTAATTTACTATAAAATTAAAAATAACACCACTTTTAACAGCACAGAAACGCACGAATAATATTGAAACTATATTTAAATTTATTTTGTAATGTTAAAATTAACGTGTTTTAATGGAATTATGTTTTAATGTTGTCAACCAATGCAATATTTATAATTTGTATACAAAGCGAGTAGATGATTACAGTATAAACAATATAATTCTACACAAATTACCTCAAGTACTTTTGGTGGAATATCTGGATAATGTTTTAACAAATTTGGTACATAATCACAAAGCAGCATTACATTATCACATGCCACTTGTGAAATCTTCTCATTTTTGATCTAGATACGAACAATTTCTCGATAAATACAGTTATTAAAATACATCGTATAACACTATATATATTAAGTTTTTTACTTGTAAAGCTAATAGCAACGTAAAAAAGGCTTCTTTAATGCATTTGTGTTTGTAGATGTTGTTTAATTCTTGGCACAAAAAAATTCCCAAATTCGATAAAGCAATGCACCTTGCTAGGCCAGACGGTTCTTTTTTAGCTACTTTCAATAAAATTGTTATTACTGTATCCTGAAAAAAAATTGTCCAACTCTTTATTCATTTAATAATATCTATAAGCAAAGTTTATGAGTTGGTCATAATGTTAAAGCTGAAAGGAACAAAATATAATAATTCAACGCATTTTTAAATACAAACCTTAATGTCGGGACAATATGTTATGATAAACTGATGAAAATCTGGTTTGAGATAAGGAACTTTGGTGAGATTTGATGGGAAACTTAATAGCGACCCTAATATTGAAACAGCTTCAGCACGCGGGGCCTATAAAATATACATAATAAATATATAAAAATAAATAAATACGTATAAATAAATAATTATAATGTACAGTGATCTTGAAGTACGCAACCTAATATATTTTTCTTGTTTTATATCATTAGCTAGGTTCCTATATATATTGCGGTAGTTATTCCCATTATTGAAATATCATTAGTAAAATAGTTTATTATTGAAGCCAGTGAACTCAGTGTAATGTTTTAACAAAACGAGACATATTTAGTTGGTGTGAAAAAAGAACGTGTTTGTAAGTATTTGTAGGCTGACACTTCAGAAATTTACAATCTCATTATTGTAAAATATATGCAAATATTAAAAATTATTTAGGTCTTGGGTTGTGAGGAGACTTTAGAAACACTCTGTATAATATGAAATTAATAATATTTATATTACCATAATTATATTCGTTCTACTTAGAACTTCGTTACATGCATGAACAAAATCTAATGTCAATAATGTAAAACCAGAAAGTTGATACGAAAAGAATTCTGGTCCAGTATTTTTTAAAATTGTATTCACAATTTCCTACAAAAACAATAGTTTACATATTTATTATTTATAAAATTTTTCGAAAAAACAAATAAATATTCGCAGTACTTGATCACTAGAAGTCAATCCATAATGTAAGACTTTGAAAAATTGTGTGATATATTTTTGTCCTTGTGGTACACTTTTCACGTTGTTTAAAGTCATCTGACATAATAATTTATATGCATGCAGCTTACTGTCTCTGTAACTTTTTGGTAAATTCAAGGCCTAAAAATATCAATGATGTAATTTTTAATAAAAAAATATCGAAATATGTATATACTAAATAAAAAACAAAATTAATACGTTCGCGAAAACATGAGATTGTAATTCTAATTGTATGTTGACATTACGTTAATAATTTTTAAATGCGTATAATTTATAGACTTACCTGAAAGCACCATGGGGCAATTATAGAAAATGGTGGCACCAGATCGTAATATGTAAATGTTGGATCTTCTACCAAACCTTGATTTTGATAAATCTATTCGAGAAATTATAATAACAAAAAATTATTATTATTTTTTTTTTGTTGAAGACTAAAATTGCGATTATACAGAATAACGTATTTTGTATTTAAATATTTTTACCCTGGTCATTGTCGTGTTTAGGTCAAGAAGGAATTGGAAGACTTGTTCATGAAGTATTGGATTTTCTAATTTGTTTACATTTCCAAGAGCACTAAGCATACGACGCCATAATATTGCTGCTACATCCGGGGTCCAGCCTTTTATTTCGCCGCCAGACATGACCGATTTCTTATTCGTTACTTTTTCTGGAGAGAATTTATAACAAAAATTATTATCGAGTTTTAATAAATCATTTATTTAGACAAGGTCGAATAATAACTATTATGTTAAGAACCCTGACTTGTTATCTTATGACTTTAATGTAATAATATATAGAATAAGTATAAAATGTAATAATAAACACAATGTAAGTGCTTGATAAGCACAATACGATTGCCATCGCCGTCGCCTATTCGTCGTCGTCAGTCAAGTAACAAACCTTTGATACAGTAGAAGTCAATCCTACTTTATTATAATAATTACTAATTATTCTAATACTCACAAAGCACCTAACTTCGACTCAGTAATAAATATTCTTCAGAATTACAAGAGCATGTATTTTCTTACCCTAAGAGTACCCATTACCATAAAAAATAACTTATACAGGAAGCAACCTGTATGAGACACAACAATTACATAATATTTTTCGTTGGTTCGATACAGAATAAATTATAAAAAGACATTATATCTACAATGGCTGCTTTCATCGCATATAACGGTATTTTAGTAAAGCGTTATTAAACTGAACTAAAATTATTGTTCACGAGTTGAATTTAAATTCTAAATACTTATTATCAAATTTGATACCATTTGTAAAATGTTATACGATAAAGGTAATTTATTTAAAAAATTAAATTTTTAAAATTGGTATGGCGTTTGTGCCATGCGCAAAATTTACTTATCCTATCCAATACGTTTAATCTCACAGTGAATGACAGAATAGTCAACTTTGTGTTCAATCAATCTTCTTCGTTGATTTAGAATATTTATATTATTTTGAACAATCTCCTAATAATGATAAACTAGTTGTTTCATAATTTCTTTTTCCTAACTATTACTCGTACAATATTAGATGGGCCTAATGTGACTGGCTCTCTGCTAGCTGCAGACAGAACTAAAGCGATATAATGGAATAATAATTGCAAATTCCACACGAAGATAAAAAAATTGTTAATATTGTGTAGCAAAACGTTTTTATAATGTGGATACGTTTGAAAAAATGACTGTTCCTACTTCCGTATTATTGTTACTATACCGGAAGAAGGATGTTGAGAAGATATGATTTCTATTTGTAAATGCGCTTCTTTAAATAAATTGCTTTCGATTATGGTAGCGGGAATTGGAGAAGAAGATCTTGAGTGGGTGTCTTGCATTTGCAGCGCTAAAAATAAATATATTATACATTAATTATTATAATACGGCGAGTTTTAAATTAACAATACAAATGATTACCTAAAAGTTGAGTTAAATTTTCTAAAGAATGACATTTGCGTACATTACAACATTTTGAAAGTTTTTCGTCTTTCCAGGTGCAACTGATATAATCAATTGTTGGCGTTTCTATAAAATGTTTAAAAAAATACCAATGAAATTAGTCACTGTTGAAACGAATATTGGTATTGATTAAATTTTTGATTATTTACCGGTAATATTGAAGACTGTATCTGTTTCGTTGCATTTATGAAACAAATGATAGTACGTTATTTCCGAATCACTGTTTGATCGCTTCATGAACTTTTGTTTTTTAATTGTATTGTCCGGTTGAGTGTCTAAAGAAAACAACAAAAAGAAATAACCATGTTTATACAATGTTATTTAGTTATGGATCAAAAACACGGTAAAATGTTCTTTTTTTACCGGTTACAGAACTTCGGTTTTTATTCAATCGTGTATCTGATAAATTGCACATGTTATATGCAGAATTTAATGCTGCACCACGCTTTTTCCGCAATTTTTTATCAGAAATACGATCCAACGGTAAATTAGCCAAGTCTAAACCATACACATGTCTAGCTAATACTCGAGTTAGGGTTTCTAATGTTTTCTTAAAATAAAAAAAAAACATAATTTAATTATTAAAAAATTGTTAGTTTCGTTTGCACAATTAATTACAACGAAGTCACTAGAGCGACAATACTTTTTTGAATTTGAGACACGATACCATAAATATGTGTTAATATTTGATTAGCTGCCTAAGCCGATAGATGGTATGTGTCGTACTCTAGTGCCAGCATTTGTATGGCGAATTAAACAATTTAATACTCACCGACCACTCTCGTATCAGTTCTTCCCATTGAGTGAGCGAACAAAGTACCGACAAAAATTGATCCCAAAGTTTTTCCGATATTGGTACATTTAAATTAGCCTTTATCCAGGTCACGATTAAAGTCTGTAAATAAATATAACAAAAAAAAAAAGGAACGTCCGTTATTAAATACATACAACAATACCTATTCGGCGTAATATAATATACTAGTGTATATGTACAATATATAGGTATTTATAATGTACAGATATAAATAACTTAGTATGCGCCTATTAATTTACATGCCTTGTAACTATAAAAAGAAGCGTTCATTTTGTACTCGGGTAATGTGGGAATTTCAACAGATAAAAATATATTAAATTATATATTTATTTAAAAACAAAACCAGGAAGGCAATTAAAGTCTCACATGTCTACAACAGTATAATTTTGTTTATGTATAAATTAAATTTTATTATAGTCAAAAGCTAAAATTGAACAAACCTCAGAAATAACGGGGAGTAATGCGGAAATAACAAAAATACTTTCCATATATTGTATATAAATCTTTTTTACAAATTATACCTAAAATCAACATTAGATTATAACGCAGCAATATTATTTGTATGTACCATTTAGATACATAAAACATTTATACGCAAATTTATTTGACAATATATATACAAAACTGTTTTCCAATTGAATTATAAAGTTACGAATTTATTATATTATTATTTATGTTCACAAAAATAATTGTAGTGTAGAGAATGTAATACGAGTATTATTATTTGTAAAAACCAAAAAAATTTATTATAAAAATCATCGCGCTCTTTTATTTTAACATAAATTCTTAATATTTCGAAAATATCATTCGCTTGTATCAAAAAGTTCAGTTTATTGTATTTCAAAATTTTAACAATTGTTTAAAATATTTCGATAACAGTTAAATTTTGGATTGATTAATATTAGGTTACATTTTCAAGTTTTAAAAAACATCAAAATTCAATTTAAATAAACGCGTTAAAACACTCGAACCTTAATAAATATCGTTAAATTAAAAACCAATAGGAATCGCATTAATTAGTTAGATCTTAATTTATCTTTTATTCATGTCAAATCAAATAAATGTTCATGCTGGTAAACAATATTATTGTACACATACACACACTCACACATACACACACACACACACACACACACATATATATATAAATATATATATATATAAATATATATATATATATATATGTACAATAATATTAATCTTATAGTAAATAAGAATACCTGAAGAATGTTCGCTTGTTTCAATATCCAGCAAGGATGTTACCAAATTTAAACAATATATTTTATCCCTAAACACATTTTTAAATCAACAAATGCTATTGTTTTATAACATACTTATGAACAATACACTGATATAAACATTTTAAGCGGATATGCGTAGAATATGAATCGGATTTTTTTATTAAAAATACATTTTAATAATTAAACGTTACTTTTAATAGCAAACTATAATTTAATGTGTAATATAATACCATATATGGAAAAGTTGTATGTATATTAAAACATAATAAATTGTATTTTACCTGAAATATCGCGGGAGCTAATTTGCCAGATAATGTATCTTCTTTTCGTCTAGGTGGTTTTTTACTCAAAACAAGCGTTGTTATTTTTAATAAAACGTTTAATAATTGCTCCCTGTATACAAATAAGTAAAACTAGGTAAGTTGAATTTCTGTGAGATCGTGTAGTATTTTTTAGAAATTTTATCTTTTAATAACAAATTAATACGGCTCAACAATTAATAAAATAAAGATAAAAGTGGATACAATACGCGAAAACAAAAATAAAATAAGGAAGAATCTAAATGGAGAACCCAGTAGTCTTGATAAATTTAATAGTTTCATTAATTACATAAGAAGATTTGCTAATTAAAATGTTCAACGGATTGATTACAGTAACATTATTGTTGCGAAGGAAACTGAAAAATTGACAGCGTAATATGTCGAGAGCCGGACAATCTATATATAAATGGGCGAAGTCACAAATAACTTCGTATTCATGCCGAGGAAAGTAGATTATGGCCAGATCTGAGCCTCGAAAATGATCGGATTTAAGACGTGGAAAGAGGAAGATTGCAGAACCATGGTTGAGTTGGAATTACTGGAGAGATCATCTTAGACCGAGAGGTGAAATTACAATCTAGAGATGTCCATTTGTCGCGCCACATTTCATTGCAATTTTTTGTAATAAGTGAAAGGAGATCAGAAGAAGGAGTTCTTAGGAGGAGATTTGTTGTTACTGCTAGGTAATCAGCTATCTCGTTGCCTATGATATGGCTTGGAGCTCATAAAAACTTAACAGTAAAACCAAGAGAGTGTAAGCGGAATAGTTTAAATTTAATACTAAGAACAAGACGAGAGGAAACTGTGTTAAAAGAAGATCATGTAGTACATTATAGAAAATTATTTTACATTTGCACGTATATTTTTAAACGGTAAATAATAAACGTTGGTCAACGGTTTAAACAGCTTTCAAATTTTTAACGCTTTTAACAAATTAATTTTCGTAAAATCCGTTCTATTTTTCGTTTGAAAAATTATTCGAAAATTACGCGATACTAGTATTATACAAAAATTAATAATCTAGGCGTGTATTTGAAGTTTCTAAATTCGACATTTTAGAAATTATAACTAAACGATAAAAATCAATTTGTCAATATTTTTCGGTAGTTTTTAGACATTGGAAAATCGCGAAATGTCTTTTCTAAAATGGGTACAATATAAAAAGTTTCAATTAAATGATTACGTAAATACAATTTTATAAGATATTAGACGTGATACTTACCAAGTTTTTAAAGACATGTACGTATGCATGACCATATATCTATAAATATTTAAAATCCGTTTACACGTATCAACTTGTTCTTCCAATAATATCGAATATTCATTACCATTTTTATTGACAAAAACATATAACGCATTAGTCATAAATAATTGGATAACGTTCTATAATTAAAATTTTTTTTTTTTTTGTTAAGCGATAAATATAATACAATAGGCGAAATTGTACCTGAAAACCTGCTCTTATATCGTCGTGTTGATTTTCATTTAAATTACGCTAGACAAAAAAAAAAATAAATCGAAAATTTATTATTAACATAAATCAAATTATGAATAATCGTTAAACTTACATTTACGCTAGATGTTTCCGAATTTTTTTCATCCGGGTCTAACATGAATATAGGTTGTTGAGAAACCTAAAACGAAAACATTTTTTCACTCGTAATTATTACGGCAAATACAATATTTTCTTAATTAATGTAAAAAAATATGTTTATATATACACACATTCAGTTGTATCCAATCTTTGTAAACAGCAATAGTTCTCCTTATCGCTATAGCCCAATTGAAATTCAATAAAAATGATTGTCGGAATATTTCGTGTATTAAATTTACATTTTCTCTTGACTTATACAATGTGTCTCTAACAATTTCAAAGGCTACTAATTGAGAGTTGTTATCACTATAAATGTTATTTCATTAATTCGTTACACGTACGTACATTCACGAACATGTATATATATATATGTATGTGTGTGTGTGTGTGTGTGTGTGCATTGTATCATATATAGAACGAAAAAACTTTTTTATTTTCAACAAAATAATGTATAATATAAATTTAGTATTGTTTAGTTATCTTGAATTGTTATCCAATATAATCTAATATTAAAATTAAACAAATATATAATATACCCGATAAATTTTGATATCAAAGGAATGTTAGTATAGTGTTTCTGTTTTATATCTTGCGTATATCCAGCGAGCCATTTAATCACACAAACACGACAACTACTATTCGTATCATCTTGAATAGTGTTAAAGCAATCTGGTATCTCTGAAATAATTAATAGTTTATACATTTGTCATTTATAGTAATTTTTTTGTATACTAATTTTTTGAAGAAATGTATAACAAAACACGATTTATGTTCAGTCAAGAAGGGAAGCAGTTTAAACAAAATAAATATATAGAGAATGATAAATTCGATAAAGTCACAGCACTTTCTTTATAAACTAATGTCAAAAATTAATTTTATTAAACTAAAAATGTTCAAAATATTCGATTTTTTATTAATTATATTATATTTACATAAAAAAGAAAAACCATTGTTTCGTTTAAAAAATTATTTTAATTAATCCGTGTTAAATTTAAAATTAGTGATTTTTGAAATTGTTTTGTCACGAGTATTAAAAATCCCAAAAGGCTAGTATATAGAGATTAACCTGTTGTTGGTTTGTAAACATCGGTAACTATCGAATAATTCGGAAAAATTACGGGTATATAGTATTCTTTAAATTTTTCGAATAAATAATCGAAACACCTTCTGTGACAGTTCATTTGGTCTTTCCAAACGATTCGTGGAACCTGAAACGATAAATTAATCGATCATTACATAATATATTAGTAATAATCTTTTTTAAAAAATGCGCGAAAAACTGACGTATTTGATTTCATAGGCACCAAAGCATTGACTGCTCACTTTGTTAATAGACTAGATTGAGGTAGATATGGTGCAGATGATTAGTGAGACATCCCAGAAGAAATGAACGATACTTGAAGCGTTTTAAGGGAAAAGATTAGCAGGTGTAAGGCAGAATCAATTGCGGAATTTACGTAGCAAAAAATTGGTACACGAAACGAGATACGATAGAATAATTAATGGAGTGGAATTGGCGTCGATTGTTGAGAAAATACGTCGAGGTAGTTCGGACATGTGTACGAGGAGAGCTAAAGACGGCTCGAGTTTTTATGGAAATGTAAAGGGAAGAAGCGAGAGAAAACCCAAAAAGGACACGAACAGAGAACGATATATAACTGGCGTATGGAAACAACTAGCGGAAGAAGATTGAGTTTTGTGTGGAACTAGTGTAGTCGTATTAGTTTAGGGCGGAAAAAAAATATATATATATTAATAAACGACGGTTACATTACCTGATTGACCATTAATTCTAGGAGGGATTCTAAATAGTATTTAGATACATCGTCCGGTCGTTTTTCGCCCATTATTGGTGTATATAAATGACTAGTTTCTACAACATCTATCGGACCTATAAACACGTACGACAATTATTTTCATCGTTAAAAACAAAAATGACCGTCTCTTCTGTACAAATTACCGGGCGAAATCACGGAGTTTGAGTGACTGTTCCAACGGGACATCAACCCCGGATATTCGTATCTCGCGAATCCTGGTACGAGTGTCGCGAACATCGCGTGTATCGAATTCGGGGCGTTGTATCCCAAAATTTGGTACCAAAGTATAAAAAACCTACGCGAATAACGCGCCAAATTAATTTCGTAACTACTTAGTAAGCGCTAGGCGTACGATTAAGAATAATTTACGAATAACGATAACGAAAACTACCCTTTTACGAATATATATATATATATAGCATAAACGGTAACTGTAGCAAAATCTTTATGCTTGCCCATCACCGAGTTGTCAACTACAGTACTGTTGTTCGCTATTTTTTGCACCGTTACAAAATTTAGTATAATTTCCTAACTCTTATATTTTGTTACCTCGTCGACTATTACCTTAAAAGCATCCAACTTAAATTGGGTTAGTATATTCCACGGGCTAATTCTTATTATTTTTTCCATTTAGACTACCCCGAGATTCGGTTGTCCGATTTACAATCGTGTATATTGTATTAGGCTCGACACTTAATCAGTTAAGATCAATTACGGGGGTTTTTTTATTTCGATAATAACGCGGGAAAAAATGTAATCGAAAAATGTCGTTTAAACGGTAAACGAATATATACGTTTTAAAGTGATACATTAGCGACATTTCGAGCGAACGAAAAATTACCAAGCGTAAATAAATACGAGTAAAAATTACTTCATTCCGTCACGTCTTAAACGCCACGAGTTGTCTGTACTTAATAGTTTTGTAATTATCGTGTGCAAACTGTGAATTTGCCATCGTTGTGCTACAATTTCTGGACAGAATATAAATATTTTTTCTAAAATCACGAGAATAGTGTCAAGTTCATCTCTATGAATTTTCGTTACTAAAAATATAACATAATATTATAATACACAAATGAATAAATAGCGTTTAAGGGGGATATGGTACATTCTTTGTATTATTTTAGAGCTAAAATTTGGATAAAAATTCGACCGGCAAACCGAATTTTATATTTTAACAAATATTCGGATCTATTAATAAAAAAAAAAAAACAAAACTCAACGTTTACGCAAATACGCATAATCGAGTATTATATTAAATGCCGAAAAGCAAGTAGTTCGAATACTTATAAATCGTTATTTCATCGTACATCGAATAAAAATACAAACGGAAATTGTTTAATATTACGCGAGAAACGATTGAAAACAAATACGACACGCGTTGGTAGACCGCTAATTTTTATTTTGTTTCAATTACGGTATGTTTAGAGTAATTCAGTATTCGAAATAATTTTTTATAAACATCGTCGCTATAATAATGTACACGAAAGCATTTTCTTCTTAACAAAACTAATATGTATACCTCTCTGTTTCAAAATTGTTTCAACACCGACGAAACTTTCGTAAAAGATTTGGTAGATACTACTGTAGTTATGTTCGAACAAATTTTTCGATTCGTATTCATCGCTGTTATCTAAAACGAAATAAACACATATATTAAAAAAACGGATTTCGTTACATAATAAAATTAACGAGTCAGATTTATGCATAAAGTGACTACACGCGCGCGTAATCTTTGCATATTTGTTCCCCGGAAGCGGAGGAAAATTGTTTTTACCGGTAAATTCTGACCGAAGTCAGAATCCATTATTTTAATATAATAACCTTCGAGTTTCGGGAAAAAAACCCGCTACATAAATACCGACAAATCGTTTTAATAATATGAAAATGGCGATAATAATTTTGAAAATCCCAAAAAAAAAAAACGAAGACGAGGCGGCTAGGCCGATAACGGCGAATTGAATAAGAATGTATGGCGACCATCATCCGTGACAAGGTCTCCACAAAAGGGCGACGACATCGAGGATCGGCTACGTAATTTAAAAGCGCGCCTCTGGAAATAAGCTGTCTAAGTGGACATTATTTTAGTTACCATCCGAAGTTACTGCGGTCATTTACGTATTTATATAAATATCTTGTAGTTTTCAGGGTTTAGTATAATTCTTTTGGATCGGTTATTTGTCGGATCAATATGTTTTTGTATGTAGTCGTAACGTTTACGCGCGTTTTTCACCAACAACGCCGTATCAAAAAAAAAAAAAAAAACGAAAAAACAAATCACGATTAGTTCTCGGTCTCGCGACCGTCTTTCGGTTCGCAATTTGTAAACCGTACACGCGGCGCGCGCCGTATTATCCGGATCCGACGAAATCTCTACGATTACACGACAATTATCGCTCGGTGTAAAACCCCCGTTTTAAAATCTGGTATTTAGATACGACGGGGTTGCGCCGCGATTATCTACGCGTTTTTTATTCCACATATTCCTGATCTAATCGACACACGCGTCGATTATAAAAACGCCCGCGACATAATTATTCGGCAAAAACACCGTTAGGCAATTATTACGGCCGAACAAAGTGTTTTCCATAATTGCGCGGATACGTGGCGTTTACGTTATAATCGCTTATCGTTGGCGCAAAAGAATCGCGCGATGTTGGGGGGGGGCTAGTATTATTATTAGGCGAACTCGGCTTTAATCGGGCGCATTTTCCGCTCGGTCCGTCCGCGTCCATTTATTTGGTCGTGTACGAATCCGACGTGTACACTGTGACGATCTACTAAAAACGCTTATATTACAACGATTTGAAAATCGACGGTTTCCAACGGCCGATAACCGTTCGCGGATAATCAGGGGAAATTAACGTCGTCGCTATTTCGTTCGAACGTTTCGCGTTTGAAATGTATGAACCGCGAACGAGCAGCGTAGACGTCGCCCGTAAAAATAATTACATTTTGGAACCAAAACGTCGTTTAAATTACTAATTAGACGATCGATATAATAACGTGCACAAATCGCGGGCTAAATTCGCACAAATAATTGGCAAACGAAAAACCCGAAATGACGCGATCAGGGGGAATAAATTCGACTTGCCGGACATTTTCGATTAGTCTCCGATCGTTTCGCCACAATGAATATACGCGACGCGTTTTAGGGTGCAGGCCATAAAATATATCCCAAGTAGGAAATGATCGTAACTAATTCGAAACACTTAATGTCGTTCGTTGACTATTTTAATACGCTAAGTTTTGTTTCCAAAAGGATAATTTAAAAATAAACGAAATGTAAACGATAATTTTTTCGGGTACAATTACGAGAAAAGTTATTGGTCTGTCAGACCCAACGTTACCACTGAAAGGATAAACTTCGCGCGGCAAATTCGAACCCGTTTTTCCCGAATTCCGGCCATTCGCCAAATAATCGGGGCGTACCCGTACGCGTTCTGTTACGTTATCGCGTACGGCGATAAATAGGCCGAACAAAAGTGGCGGTGAAGGATTGGGGAATTGTCGATGGAAAAACGGCGTGAACCGTCTCGTTGCTTTCGAACAAAACGCGATCGCGTATTAAAACTAAGTAGCGAGCAAATTACGCGGTGACAAAAAAAAAGGAAAACGAACGACCACGTCGCGAAACCCTTACGACGCGGTTTACGGACGAGAATTTAACGCGCCGATTTCGGCTCGTATATTCGCGCACGGACGTAAGCCGTTTCCTAAACGGTGCGCCCGAAAGTCCGTGGCAAATATTCGTCGCCCGGACTCCTAAACGGACGGTCTAAGGCCGATAGATAATGCCGGTGGCCGGCGATTTCCGTCTTTGTCGACCAACGTCCGAACACGATTTGTTCTTACACCGTGTCCGCCGGGTCGCCGCCATTAATCGGTACGAAAATTCCGCGCCACGTTTGTACGACGTGGTAGGGACGGCAGAAAGGCACACCGCGACCACCATTCCTCCGCGTTCGTCAGCGATCTTTTCTCCCCCCCCCACACACACACCCCCACCACTACCGTTGGATCGCGTTTATCGCGCCAACAAGTGGTCCCCGTTCAAATCCCGTGTTTTCGGAGGAAACGATATCTCCGCGACGGTTTTTTTTTTACTTATCGACCGTCGTCACGACACACGAATCGGACTGCGCGGAATCGGGGCGCCGAACGAACGGCGTTCTGAATAACGAACCGGACGATAATAGTTTCGTCTCGTCACTATTGCCGCCGGTGGTATTTGGCGATCGGGCGTTCGAAAATTCGCCAATTAACGTTAATTATTAACACGAATAACGACGAAAAACAAAAAAAAAAAACACGCCACCGTCGGCGGACACGGCACGTACCTAATAGAAACTTCAGGTGTTTGAATCGCGTCGACGTGTCCTTCTTCGTGTCCAGTATTTTGTGCGCCGATTTCTTCACGTCGGTCTGCGACTTTTTGCTAAACATTTTTCCGCATAATCGCGTCAGATTCCAACATAATATTTTCCGGGTGCACTGGACGCGCGTATACGAAACCGACGGAGCGGGGGCCCGTGGAACGGTAATAAACGCCAGACGGCCGTCGGGGTAACGGAACGAACACACACGGCGGAGAACTGGCGCGGGCGACGGACACGGTAAACGGCGCGCGGTCGGATTTTCCGCTCTGCGACGCGTACGCGAATTCGACTGCGGTTCCGTATTCGAAAACGTTCGCGTACGACGTTCACCAGGAACGCGTGTTATCACACACGGGCGTTATCAGTTGCGCGCGATACGGTGACATCATCGGCGGGCGGGTGTGAACCGCGCGGTTACCGCCGTACCAATGACGACGGCGGTCATAAAAGAAGCGCCGAAACGCGAAAACCGCCGGGCGCGACGAGGTCGACGAACCGGTCGTATTTACCGTCGCGATCCGAACAACAAACTCGTTATCGTCGTTGTCGTGTTTGGGGGCGTACGCGGCCGTATAACGCGCGTTCGTTGTACGCGATGTTTACTTACACACCTCGACGGCCGATTTCTTTTATTGCGAGAATCGCGTGCCCGTTGCGAAACCACGACGATTGTACGAAAATGTCGTCGGTGAAAACAAAAAAAATCGATACACCGGGCGATAAATATCGGGGTCAAGGACTCGTTTAATAATTGCTTTGAATAACGAAAAACTCGAATTACGCTTTAAACGAACGAATAAATAATAATAATATACAGAGGGGTATAATTCGTTATACGAAGCGTCGGAAAAAAAAAATTACAAACGACTTGGGAATCGGCTTTGGTGCCACAGAATTTCATGTACCGGAATTCGGGTCAGTCTAATGTTATATTACTCCTTGATGAAGAGCATAGGTTGGAAATTGGTGAACACGTCTTTGAGAAAATGGGCGGCGGCGACCACGACGACTGGTGTCCGGACACAACGAGCGGTGTTTATACGTATTTCGCGTTGAGTAATTATTTTATATCGAAATTGTTCCCTAGCCGAACCAAGGTCAGAATGGTTCATGACTAATGGTCCGTTACTTTACAGTCGGACGAAAAACTACTAAATTTCGCACGTATCAAGGACGATATGTGGGTGCCCAGTGTTTGATATCGGATTGATATGCACAAGGCGCAGCCCGGGGAACTCGCTAACATTTCGTCGTTTACAAGTTAGATTAGAAAACTCCAGCGGTTTGGCCAGGCTATGAAAAAATGGTGGGAGGGGGGGGGCAATTAAACGGTCAAAGACTAAGACCAGGAAAGCGATAGATAGGATAAGAAGAGTTAGAAATACTGGATGAAGCGACAAATTGAGAAAATTGAACAAATAGAAAATGACGGCAGTCAAAATTCTTACAGAATTGTAAGGCTCAAAAGATATAAAAATTCATTTCGTAATGTCTCGGTTGTTGAAAAAAAAATTGCGTATTCTATAATCAAAAAGGAATATTTTCAGTTTTAACGAATAATTGATAAAAACATCGAATCTACATATGTGTTACTTTTTCATTAATGTTACGAACTAAATTCATTTACCAATGTTTGTTTTGAATACGAATACAATTCGAACACAACATTTTATTATTAGTGTAATTTTCTTTTATCGTTAACATGTAACAACAATTTTAGTTATACATTTAGTATAATTGACACGAAACTAACTAATATTTGGGTAGTGTTGTTTCAACGTGTTAGTATTAAAATTTTAAATTATTGACGATTATCTCGGGGACAATTTTTATATAAGAAAATATTTTAAAAACAACACATCTTAAAAATAAAAAAAAAATTTTTAACCAGTAACATTTAAATATTTATAAAAAGTTTGGCTTCCTCTGAAGTCCTGTTACAAAATAAATTCGTTTTCCCCTCTTTGATTATGCAAGATAAACAGACAATTGCCAGAACTTCTTTAATCTACATAATTTACGATTTATTGAATTTTGATCAAAAAAACATTTAAAATCGATAGTCAAGTTATAAACTCGCTTAAAAGGCATCTGTATAGGTTTAAATGCCAAATTAAAAAATTAATAACGCTTAAAATTCTCTTAAAAAAAAATTTAATACGCAGTTTAAATCTGAAAAACAATAACATTTTATAAGGTCTATACAGATAATGATCATATTTTTAAAAATATATTGAAATGTTAAGTCTACATAAAAATATCAACAAATAATTATTAAAATAATATTTCTAACATTTATTTCGTAATTTTTTTTAAAAATAAGCAAAATATGAAATCGTATTAACTCCATCGATAATGCGCATAAGCTCTGTTTGCTTCACACTGTTTATGCAATTCAATTTTCTTTTTTATGACGCGTCCCTAAACAATGTAAAAATAAAACAATCATTTTCAATAATATAAAAATAATACATTTAGTTTAAAAAAAAAACAAATTCTCAGATAAAGTAATTTAAATTAGAACAAGTTACTATTTTATATTGAATATTCAAATTTTGACTAACAAAAATGTTTTCACATTAAACAATATAGAGGGATATACTTACAGTATTATTTGATGCGTCTATTAATTCTGCCGCTACAAAATCAGGAAAATGAATTTTTTTGTCCTTTTCACGACCAGATTGTACAAACCATCTCATGGCATAGAAAGTAGATTCCTTATCTGTTATAGGTACCGGAACCTAAAATAAACATGATTAATTTTTGTCTTTAATTTTACATACTACATACGAAACTATAAATTTCAAGGGACAACACATTTTCACATAAGATAAATCGCAACCATTAGCTATACAATAACATGGTTAATATATTTAATTGTTAAACAATATGTGTTTAAAAACAGTGGTTTAAAAATTTAATTTTATGAGAAATAATGCCCGTACGGTGTTGTTTTAACGAGTTCAAGATGATTTACACGTAAATTACAAATTATTTATATATAAATTACGAATGATTTTCTCAGTATCGTTGTGACATAAAGAAAAATGTACAGAACTTAATAATATAATGACACTTTTAAGTGAACAATAAAGGTAAGCCGAATGGATTGTATCTCCGTTGGCAAGTGTAGCAACAGCGAACACAACAATACATTTACAAAAAATGCAATAAAGGTCGCAATTGATAAATATTTAACAAGCGAAATAGAAATAAATCAAACCTGATAATAAGAACCTCCTCGTTTAACGGACGTTAATTTTAAAATTGGCTTGCAGTTAGAAACCGCAGTTTTAAATATAGAAATAGGATCTATAATTATTGCCGCTTTCTTTTCAGGATCTGTTTCTCTGTTGAACTTTTCCAACTGAAGCATTTTAATTTTTTTAAAAGTCTGAAATATGGCAAAAAAATGAATACAATTAGTAAATAAATACGTTGTTAATTTAAACACGTTAGTAATGTGGTTAATCAATTTATATTTAAACGCGACATTACATTAATAGATTATTTGTTTAACTCGAAGTTCCGAATATTATATGTAATTGACAGAACTGGGACAGTTACTAAATTACACGTTACTGAAATATACACTATTATATTTAGAACTTGTTTTGTATACCATGGTTCAACAAATAACGTACCCATATTTTGTGCATTAAACAATGGTGGAACTGTGAAAATGATGTAGTACGTACAGACTAATGTTTCTGGTCGATATTTATTCCTCTTGCGGAAGAGAACAATATGATAAAATATTATGTATATCAACTGAGCCTTGACACTAGGCTGAACTATAATTTCCCCTTTCCAAGAATCTAATAACAGCTAACACGGCCAGCTCAGACACAATGAATGTAAATACTGCATAAGATATTTGAACTGACAATTTCCCACAGCTCGTGAATTTTGATACGTGGTAACAGGGTTTACCATAAATATATTTAACTTAACCAACTCTATCAACTAAACATTAAATTTATTGTTCCTTAAAATAATATAAATCCATACGTACTTTTTCTAAAACTTCTCTAGCTATTTTCTTTTGTCCTTTTTTGAGCATATAATTTACAAATTTCCTAAAAAAAAAAAAAAAAAATTATTTTGTACTTAAACAATATTGGTATACAATTTATAAACATTTTATTTTTGGTTTAGATGGAACAAAATACTGAAGGAATTTAATTATTCTACATTGAAGCTCACAAAGGAATCTGTAATATATAATACTTCACTTCAAAAGTAATCAGTTTCAGTAATATTAAAATCTTAATTTGGTACAATTATCACAAATATAATCTCTGTTCTAATGTAAGAAGATTGTTCAAATTTTGCGCGCTATGTATAATGGCTAATTAATTACTTACGCAACCATGGGATCATGAAATACAGAACATGTTTGATTACTTTCAGCTGCTTTAAACGGAATTAATTTATATTTTTCAATCTCTTCAGTCTCTAATAATTTATCCAAGTCATCTTTCTTGTATATCGGCTTTTCAAAATTAGGTGGATATACACTGTATTTGGCTGATATTAATTTCGGTAATGTTTGAAGAAATCTAAAATAAAAAATTCATCTTTGTTTTAAAAGTAAAATTAATTTGTTACTACTTTGATTACATGTAGGTAAATGAATACTACGGATTAATTTATCAATTTAATATAGAATAAAGACACCTTGAAGAAATTGAGTTTGTATTTAACGTACCTAAGTTCATCGAATACAAACAACAGCGCACTCAAAATACAGAGAATTAATTTCAAACGTTAAGAGGACTCGGCGACCAAATAATGTAAAATTTAAATTGCGGCGTTTGGGTGGTATTTAGAATTTAAACACTTAAAGTTGAATTCGGAAACAAGAGTATTTTCGAGTAAATTATGTAGCTTATTTGTAAAATGGCGTTACGTGAACAAGTTACTATATAGTTGTTGATTAAATAAAAATCTTAAAAGGCCGTAAGTTTTTCATCGAAACAATGGTAGTTTGCCTAACCTCGACTGATAGACAGTTGGAAGAGCACAACAAATAACACGGGACGTGGCGTTCTCACGAAAAAGTTTTGAGCGTGTACAACTAAGAAACCACGTACAGAAAAGCTTCGACCGCGTTTATACGTTGCGCCGTCAGAGCACAAATTGTATCGGACGAACTATTATTTTCGTTCAGCAATACTCGTTTATTAAAACGGACGTTCTTAACTTACCCGCGTTGAACAGACGCGTAAGTCTTCAAATGTTTAACGAACAACGCCATGGCCTCCAGTAAAACGACGGCGATCGAATATCGAATAATAATTATCAGTTTCGGATCGCGATATAAACATGGTAAACATCTAATTTGTAAACAAACTATAACGGTGATAACGTATACCCGGTATAGTATGAACCGTCGTGGTCCTCATAAAGTGAGAGAGTCACCGAATGAGTGAGATATCGTCGGCATCTGATAGGGATGTTGAACGAGCACGGAGTTTATAAAATTTCACGGACGTAATAAAAGTCACTATCGAAATTCGTTATCTTTAGTGGGTTTCTGCTGATCAAACACGTAAAAAGAACACTGACGACACAAAGTGTATTCATACAATATCAATCGTTGATAACAAATTTGATCCTACTTTCTTCTACAGACGTCTAATATATATATATATATATATGTTATACACTCGTCCCACAAATTGTGAGTACTTGGAATCGCGTACAAATTGTAAACTATTCGTAATTAGGTATTTTTTGTAATCGACCTTTTACGTAATAAAATGAGATTTTTGTTTTTTAAATATCAAAGTAAGCGTGAACCTTGGCATAATCGCCGCTGAAATTACGAATGCGAAAAATCATCCATAATTTAAAGTTCAAGTTTAGAATTATTAATAGCGTGAAATTAAGTTTCGAAAAATGTAATTTTTTCGCAATATATTACATCAATATTATATCGGAATAATTTTTATGTTATTTAAACTTTATGTTTTATCATTTGTATATATACATAAGTCTGTAATTATCATGGTTGGTACATTCACGCATACTTAGATATTTTATAAAACCAAACTCGGTTACGATATATCCAATTTTAACGAAAGATTATTACTTTTATTAACAAAAATTAGCCTCTAGTATCATTCGTAATTATATATATATATTTAAAAATACATTTTATTATCATTCTCAAATTCATAGTATCAATACAACTTTAGAACTTCTTTCCAAATAACCTACTTGAAATGTCATTCATACGTCACCTAGAATTAGTTACCTTTTTTACAATTAAAATAAAAAAATATTCGTCGATGGAACTCAATTTTCATCGATAATTTGGTTATTTAATTTTCAACAATAATAAACATTATCGTCACATTTTATGTTCCAATCCAAAAAACCAATTTTTCCTGGTACAAATAAAATGTCGTTTATAATCTCGACTCAATACGCTCTTGTAGGTTACAATAGCTCCTCAGTGAATCCACTGAACCCAATAATCTTATGTATTTGATAAGCTTTCAGTATATTATTATATTATATATATTATAATGTACAATATTGTATGGACTATGTAAAATAACACGCTTATAACGAAAAAGTATACATTATTAAACGTAGAACACGTTTCATTTAAATGGACTCATACTTATGGTAACATAATTATTAGTCAGTTTGGATATATTTTTCCAAGAGTTTGCTATCGAGTAAATAATTTATGTGTCCTTTCTTCGATGTAATTTTTTCATTTTCGTCGTGTTTCCTGACCAATTCAAACGGTTTACTAGTGTCGTTAAACACTTCTAGGTAAATATGTTGTAATCGTTGATCTGATATTGTACCGGGCTCTATTAAAAAGCGACGGTAATTAATTTTTATATTTTAATAGTTTTTTTTTGAAATTTAAGCACAATACCTATACACGATATATATATACGCAAACAAGAAGATATTTGTACGACATAGTTGCCAATTAACAACGTAATATGCTTTGAAATTATTTACGTTTAAAATCGTTAATATCTGTTTATTTTGAAAATGTCCTACATAGAACTGTAAGTACTAACGTTCACTTTTATTAATTATACGGTATTTTAAATTATGTAATAATGGTCAATAAAAAAAGACTTCAATTCGGATTAAAAAAAAATTTTTAATTCTAGCAATACAGAAAACTTTCGTCCGAATATTTTTTATATACGTTATATTTTTTAAATCGCCTTAACTCCCATAAAAATACGTTGTTTTAAGAATTCCTAATTAAAATCGTAGGTTGTTATTTGAAAGTCAAAAGTCAATATAGTTCTATACAAAAATAGTAAAATACTGTCGAAATGATGAAAAATATAGAATGGAACGTGTAAAAAAACTTTCTAAAAATTAAATTAAAAAACGTTCTTATGGATTATAGTGTAATTTATAATGAAAATAATCACCCTACATACTTAATAATAGCCCATAAGATACGATGCGTTTGGTCGATTATTTATTAACGACGTAAATTATTACGGAATTTAAATTCGATTTCGCGATGAACGGTCGAAAAAACGTATCTTATCAAAAAAAAAAAAAAAAAATTTAAAAAAAAAATGGAAAATCTCCAGGGTTGGCCACATGTTCACTTTGTCGTTATGTTTTACCAAACGCGTGACGGCCGACGGTTAAAAACGTAATATAATTATTCGATTAAAACGTATTAACGATTGGTGGGGGGAGGGGGCATTCGTGGAAAGATCGAAAATTACGAAAAATGTATTCGACGGAAAACGAACTACGGCCGATGTTTCGTCGGGTTTTGTACGACGCTCGTGAATTAGCGAACATTTCGTTTTCAACCGCGACGTTTAACGATTCGATCGTTATTATTAGCCAATCGCAATTAGATAAGAAAACGAGCGGCGGATGACGCACAGACGGGAATGTTCGCGAAACGGTTGTCCTTTATTACGACTGGTATTATAACGAGTTTCTCGTGACTCCGCAGTAGCTTTTCGACTACGAAAATCAACCGTTTCTTTCCCCCCTTTCTGGAGCGCGAACGTCGCCGATCGTCCCGGTCGGTTAATCGTGTTACCCAACGAACCTCGTCGGAACAACGTTTCCAGCATTACCGTACCCGATGGCCGGTTGTCTGTTTGTGTCGCCTCGTCTAGTTTTATATTCAACCTGGGCTTGCTGACGCCGAATATCGAGCGGCTATTGTTGTTATTGTGCACGATTTTCTCTCGGACCTTCATCATGCATTCGAGCTTGTTGCTTTTCAGCGAGTGCGCGATGTCCGGTACCCAATGATCGGTGGGCGCGAACGCTTCTTTGACTTTCTGTGACGCGAAAAACGGGCCGGACGGTCGATGTTGCCCGCCGTACGGGCAACTCGTTACAATTACTCGTCCCCGCCGCGCCCGTTTGTTCGTCGGACGTTTCGCGAAACGGCGACGAACACGGTCGCGTGCACGGGGGTCGTTCAATAGGCAAACAGACACGACGAATGGCCGTGGCGCGAGACCGGACTTAAACAGGGACTTAAACCCAAACATACGCGTAAGGTACGCGCCGTTAAATTCGTCGTTCGACACGGTAGAACGAACCGCGTGAAAACCGTAGCGCGGAATGGCCGAGGCGGTATGGCAGCAGTACGGGCCGCGCGAGATTTTATTCGTGGACGAAGCGTCGACACCGGATGATAGCGAAATGGACGTGCCGGTGAAAAATGTTTGAACGCCGGTGGTTCGATTAAACGACGGTGAAAACACGATTTCGACGGATAGCCGGTTATCGATTATCGAAGACGTTTCGCTCAAATTCGGCGCAAATGTGCGTTGTGCAAGCGCCGTCCGTAAAATGTATTCACGACGATCCGGATTATCGAAAAACTCGGTAAAACCACGGCGCATAAGGAAAATCGTTCGAGAATTCGCGCTGGACGACGCGAGATTTGTTTCGAATGACCGAGAAATGGGCCGGGGGGGGGTTCTACCATCCTTTCCGTCCCTACGGTACAGACTTTTTGATTTTCGTTCGGGCCAATTGTTTACGCGTAAACGTGTTTTTCACAAAATAACGAAAAAGTCGAAAGATAGGCGAATAGATTGTTTAGCCCGAAGAATTTTTCGAATATACGAATACTGGTCGACCGGCGGCATGAACGCATTCGCGTACAGATGGGGGAGGGGAGGGAATCGCGTCGGAAACTATAAAAGAATTAATTTAAATATTGTACGGCAATTTGTCCGTTTACCATATTGAACGGTCCCTCGTGTAAAAACGGTCGGATATCGGACGAAGCGGTTCATCGCGCAATATGTACCTCTACCTAAGGATGCTCGAGTTCGGATGGTCGTGTGAAACTGTGAGGGCGCGATCGAATGTAGTTAATGTTTACGCGAGGCAAATAGACGGACGTTCCCGTAAATATTCGTATTTATAAGGCGTTATAGTACGGACTGTCGATCCGCCTCTCCTTGATTCGTTGTCGACGTTTGTCGTCGTAATCGATGAACCACGTCGTCCGAAGATCGCCGAAACGCGGCGGCGGGGGGAGGGGAGAGGAATTTTACGCCGATCGACGTTCGAAAGAAAACGAACGTCCGCTTCAACGGCGTACGATCGGCGTTTTTAAAATTAGTTTACTAAATCGACGATCGTTAAGTTGGCAATTACGAATGTAATGTACAATGCGGGCACGAGCAGTATCAGCAACGTCAAAATAACCGTGGACCACGCGACGGTGATGTAGTTCGACGGGTACTCGATGTTTTGGAAATTCGGCGGTAACCAGTAGAAACAGCATTCAAACATTATGTTCTTGGCGCGGGAGAGGGGTTAGGTTTTCCATTTCATTTGGAACAGAAGGAAAAACGGCGGAAATTATATCGCGAACCGCGCGTCGTTTGTGGTACACCGGCGGCTACCGTCCTATATATATATATAGTCGGCCAGCTCGTTAAATGACGCGGCGGTCGGGGAGGCGTTTGTGAAACGAGTTGATCTAGCGACGGTTAATGGTTTGGTCGACGTTTTCCCGTACCGGCGCTAAATTCGGGGTAACTAAGGAAATCGTTTCGCGCGTCCCGATTAACTTTTCGTTCGTAACAAACATTTTATCATCGTGGACGGAACCGGGAATCCGGATGACAATTCCGTCGAATTGATCGGTCCCGGTTTCTCCAGCTGTTCGTCAGTTAAGTCGTCCCGAGTTTAATAACCGTCGACTATTTGGAAACGTTCGTTCCCTGCTACCTCCCGTCTTGTCGCTTTCCCCTACCGCCTCCCCAACACGACCAATTGGCGCACCGCCGGGCCGAACAAATGCCGCCGGTTTCTGGAAAACGTTTATCGTCTTACGAACGTAATCACCGGGGCCAGGATGAATAGCATTTTCAGCACGATGGACGGCGGTTTGTCCAACATGAACGCGAGGTCGGCGCAAAACTCGTTCGTGCCGTATACGCAGAATACCAATATGGCTTCGAAAGTGGTGATCGTTAATATTCCCATCGAAGTACCTACGTCTTCCAACAACGATATCAACATGTCTCCGCCCTGTCACGAAAACACGGTATTACTGTCAAAAGGGGGGACGGACGGCGCGCGTATTTCGGCACGAAAGCTGAACGAACGGTCGGACACTCGAAGCGAATTCCACAGGTGGGGGTGAGTGGGGAGAAGGAAACGTATTACAGTAAAGTCTCGTTAATTCGGACTTGACGGGACCGGACACTGTCCGAATCAAACGGGATCAACTTTAAAATGTATCTGGAATTAGTTTAGATTAGAATTGAGGTTTCGTTCAATAATATACCTATTTTTACAACGTAGTCCAATTTAATAAACCTAAGAAATGATTGGGACGCGTAAATATATAGAAAATTCTTACCGATTATTTCGACGTTTATTCGTTGTCTTCACTATTTACGTATTTACGTTCGTTTAAAGATCCGTCCGGGATTAACCGGATGTCCGGACTAGCGGATTAGTGAGACTCTACTGTATTTCGTGGGTCGTGGGGGGGGGTAGCACCTCTAACAGTGTTCGTTTTCAAACGTTTTATTATCGAAAAACCGGTCGATTCTGTGGAAAACAGGCGACGACCTGTGTCGTAGAAACAGCGCGTTTCCCGAATACCTGAATGTTTAAACGAGTCATACGATTTATCGGAGCATTAAGTCAGTGACGTACTTAAACCTAAATTTCGGGGGGGGGGGTTAATTTTTAAATAAATAAATCGAATGACCTTTACGAAACGGGACACATTATAAACTTTAATAGATTATTCATTTTTAACGAACACGTTATATTATAACGTGTATTGAAGTTTAAAAATATTTAAGTTTTTCGTTATTATCGACTTAAAATATACGTCTCGTAAGAAATTAATTTTCCGAAACATTTTCGAAGGGGGGGGGGTTAAAAATACATTTTTTTAAAAATTAAAAATATTAAAAAATAAAAAATAAATTTTTAAAAAACTTCAAAACGCGGTTCTCGCGTATTGAAAATATTCCGAGCGAATCGTAATAAGTCGGTCGGTTTTACGACGTATTTTTTTATCCCGTTCGGGGAACGGTGAGCGCGTTTTCGTTTCCGGTCTCCGAGTGCGTCGAGAGTTTAGCGTGGAGTATCGGAAATTGTCCACCGGTCGTATATTTCAGTCGGGTCGTTTTTCGCTTTTACCGTTTAGTACGTTATTTGACGCCCGGCCGGAATAATAATAACGAAACGAAATCGCGCGCTCGTAAATTCAAGCGTAAAAGTAATAATAACATCGATCGTACGTACGCGCTGGTGTTAAATACGGCTAAAGTGATCGGACGATTTTCAAAACGCTCTCTGTCCGTTTTTAGTTTTAAGTAGTGTCCGTCGTCGCCGCGCTAAACGAGATTTTATCGTGACGTGAATACGACCGCGAAAATAAAACGACTTAATCACGTTCGGATAGTTTTTTTCTTTGTAGCACGCACTTACCGTGGTCACCGTTATCAATGCCATTCCGAGTATCACGAGACATATTATACCGACCATATAATTATTCAGGTTTAAATTGTATTGTTGAAGGCAAATGTTCAACAAGTAGTTGATGGGCCTCAAGAAGGACAGCTGAAAAATATTTCGACGAATACAAAGCGGTATATAATAAAACCGATACGTCGAAACGGTATCGAATTGATAAAAAAAAAAAAAAACGCGATAAATACAACGAGCGGATTTAGTTGGATACGTTTAAAATATTGGATAATAGGCCCGTTTGCCACTGACTTGTGTAAGTATACAAACGACGAATATAATGAAAAACGCCAGAAAACTCGAGGTCCTCGGAAAAGGCGATTTCAGCATGCTCCAAGAAATCACGATAAATACCATTCCAGGCCCTGTAAGTAAAACACAACGACGGATAACGACGCGCTGGTCGCACAATTCTACAAACGCGCGTGTATCGGTAATACGCGTTCGTATATAAGTCGCGATATTTTCAATAACGAATCCGTTCGGTTTCTAGTCGAGCGCGCGCGACGCAAACAAACGTATATTTTCTATTACGTAACGGGGCGAGGGAGATGCTTCGCGCGCGCTCGACGTTTACTTGTTGCGTTTTCGACCGTTTTCGGCGAGATGGCGTTTTGGACCCTTAAAAACTGTCCCCCATTGTCTCGGTCTATAGTAACGGACGTATAGCGAAAGTATTTCGACGTTTAAATAAGTACTCGTGTTACTTACGAACGTTCCCTATAAAAAAATACTCGGGTACTAACGTTTAAATGTAACGTTCGGGGGTCGGCTATATAATATTTCGACGTTTGGTGCCTGTCGAGTAATTTTTTCACTTTGTGCGTCCGTTTCCATTCGACGTTCGACAATAACGTTTATTACCCGTTATTTACGTTCTATCGGATCCCAAGTGAATCGTACGATTCCGTTTGTTCGAGAAAACGTATAATTGCGCGCGGTACCGGGATTTCGTACGGACCGGCGAGCGGGTAAATTGCGATTGCAATTTAATATCGACGGACCGGTCGCACGAAACAAAGCGTCGTCAACCGAATACGGATTGTAAATCGTAACGGTAATAACCACGCGTACGTAATGCGTATCCGGAGACGAAGGAGACCGCCAGACCGGACGCCCGTATGGAATTATGGGCCGGCGCGGTTCTCCGGACGAACTTCGGCTCGATTCGAATACGTTTGTGAAACGGCGACGGTTTTGGTGTTAAGAATAACAAAAGAGCCGAGAGTCGAAGTTAAAATTAAAAACATCGGCGAGCGTTACTCGAGTGGCAAATTATTGTTACTTTCGAATCGTTTACCGCGCCACCGTCCCCCCAAGCCGCTAAACGTGTACACTCGGACCGCCGGCAGCTTACCGGATACAAACACCGAATGGAACATGAAGTGGAATTTATTGGCCACGGTCTGGGCCACGCCGAAGACGATCATGCTGGAAACGATGACGCATAAAACGTTCAGAAACGACACGATCCGAATGCTGTCCAGTATGTTGTTGCGGAAACTGCAGCTTTTCCCGTAGATAAACAAATGTCCCGTGCCGACGTCCAACGAGTACATCACTTGTTCGGCGGCCCGTCGCCACGACTGGAACGCGACAAATCGCTGGTCAATCGCGAACGACGAGACACGAGGTTACGGGCCGGCAGGCAGCCCGGCGTAACGGTAACGCAAGTACCGACCGGAACCGGTTGGGCGCGGCGCCGGGTTTTACCTGAATGTCTAAAAAGTCCACCGTACTCGCGTTGAACAGCGTGCGAAACCCGTGCCAAGCGTCGTCGTCCGTCATCGTTATTCCCAGCACGACGAATAGCAAAACGAACGGCATTACGGACCCGAATATTTGCAACTGGAGCGACGGGCGAAAAGGTGAATAAAAAAAAACCAAACGGCAAAAGTACGCGCGGCAATCGCGTCGTCGCGTCCACGTTGAACGGTTCGAAATTGAACGTTCGCGCTGTCGGCAACGGAACACCGGTAAGGCGAAGCTCCATTTCGGGCCGCTTTCCCCTCCCGCGTAAAACGCTTACGTATTTCAAATAATTATTGGACGCCAGTAACAACATGTAGTTGATTATCCACGAAATTACGTGGCACACCAATAGCGGGCTATTGAATACGCCGAGTCCGTTGTGCAATATAGAATTGTCCATTTTGGCTATTTTATTTCTATAACAACGGTAACAGGTAAAACGTTACGCGTATGTCGGAACGCGCGCGCGTTGAGATGAAATACGGTGCACGGGCGACAGGTGTATAGCGATCGCGAGGAACCGTGCGAGCGTATTTTGGCGAACGAAAGGCGAAAAAAAACGGAGGGCGGCAAACCATTGTTCGAGTACCGTGCAAAACGGCTTGTGTCGTCGATACGATTGTACGAAGTCATTTCATAACGATTATCGGGAGCGTCGGTTTCGTGATCGATTTTCGGTTCGGGGCGTTCGTTTGTCGCCGGCAAATCAACGTTCGAAAATCCTCGACTATCCGGAGTTGGCGGGAACTAATAATTAATACGCGCTCGGTTCGGGGAGGGATTGACATTTTTTTTTTTAACTACGATTCGTTCTTCGGACGATTGTACGGCGGGTCGTTGACACCGCGAGACGTATCCGGTAACGGTATCGGGTTCGATAAAAGAGCCGCCGAGTAAAACGAACGGACGTAATACGATTGTTCGTTCGAGAACGGAGGACTAAAATTCGGGCGTCCAAAAACCGATCGGGGACGTTCGGCCGTATTAATAGCGCCCGTATCGTACGGTATATGTACGTTAGCCCGACCGTCCGGCACCGAGTGTTGGTCGCGGGCCGTGCACTTACAAATAGAACTCCTCGACGGAAATGTGCAACTCGATGCCGACCGATTTACGTTCGGTGTTCGAGAATTGCGTGTACTGGTCCACGCATTCGGTGACGTTGGAAATGGAGCAAAACTCCCAAGGCAACGTTTCGGTGGCCACCGACCAATACATGTACAACAGGCTCTTAGCTTGTATGGGACAATAACAGATAATGTTTAAAAGACAAATGTAACCCATGGCCGCTGCTACGCCTGGATAATCGTTCGGCGAACAAAACCGAAAATCAAACCGGTTATTCGATCAAAATTTATATATATATATATTCGTATGAAAACCGCTTGGTCGGCCCGCGAGCCGCAAGGCGGCGATGATTACCTTTGCCGATGGGCACCATGTCGCCGAGCGCGGTCGGTCCCCGGCCCGTGTATTGTCCCAGCGCCGTCTCCATCAAACACCACGGGATGCCGATGAACAGCACGAGTATCAGGAACTGTACGACGAACGAACCTGTTGACGACGACAACGGAATAGGGGGGAAGGGGGAGTGAAATTACCGGACGTTGCTCGTCGACAATAATTAATTAAGGGACGTGGGGTGGATTACATCCGTTGTATATGTAGGCCAGATACGGAAACCGGGATATGTTGGCGAGACTGCCGGTCAGACTCAGACAGTACAGCAAGTAGTTGACGTAGCTGCTGAACTTCTGGCTTTGATCTTCGGCGATTAACTAAGACAATGCGCGAAGCCGACCGGTTAACGTGCGCCGTGCGTCATCCGGCCGGAGGTTCGTAAACGTTCCCTCCACCATCCCGTCCCCACACACGTTTTATTCCTTCTTCGCGCACCGGGCCGGCGATTATCGCCGTTTCCGCGATCGGCCGCGACGAAAACCGAAATACCGAACCCGACCGATTGGCCGACTTTCCCCGGTCTCGGGACCATACACGCTTAGGTCGTCCGTAGGGTCGAGAAATTCGGAAGCCAACAATAACAACAACGTTTGGCCGCGTGGATGGACCGAGAAACTAACGATTTTCGTTTTCTCGCCGGTTGTTCGAGCGAATTATTAATCTCGAAACACGGACGGTCGTCGACTTAATCGCGTGCTGCGCCGTACGATATAATCGTTCGAAAACTGTACGTGCGGTCGTCTACGCGAGTATTTTTACCGTTTTCGGCTAAACCGGGCGGACGACGGCCGGCGATTGTCCGTCGGAAACTCGTCGACGTTACGCCGTACTCGTCGGTCGCTACGTAAACCAAATTAGAATTCGTCGATATTCCCTACGGGACATTTCGAAATTGAATTTAGCTAGGACGGTTTGAACGACCGTTTTCGACTTTAATTTCGACGCGCGCGGATTAGAAAAGAAAGCGAACGACCGGTCGCCCCAAAATGATTTTTAATCGACTAAATTATTCGTTAGCGGCCGGCGTAGTTGCGCAAGCTGGAGAATTTACGTACGATGGGCAATTTCGAGGCGTTCGATCATAATATATCGACCTAACAACGCGGGCCGGGACGGAATATTGTGTCGGACGTTTAGAACCGATCGATTAAGCGACGACCGCCGCTGTGAACGCAATAGGCGTGAAGTAGACGTTCGCGGGACGACGGTCAAAAGCACCGGCGTAGAAAATTTAGTAGTCCACGCGTTCGGAATCGAACGGAACGATTAACGTCGGTTACGAATCGGTACGGTTGAAAAACGGCACGCGACGTGTACACGATTATATTATTATTCGGGTACGGGCGCGTCTCGCGCGTTACTATACGAACGCGATGCGGCTAAAGGTACTTGCTTGTCGCGACGCCACGTTTTCGTAAAGCTTGAACGTCATGAACATGTCGGCGTTATCCAAATTACGCGTCGCGGGCACTTGGTTTAATTCCACCGTAGTCACATTCGCCGGGCCTGCCGTATTCGTCGAGCTCGTCGACGAGACGTCGTCGTTGTACATTGTGCCGGGCGCGTGTACTTGTGCGGAAACGATCGACCCGAAACCGGCGAAACGTCCGTGCGTATTCCGCGTCGTGAACGTACAATAAACGGTGGTACACGCGAACGATACGAGACACGGGCCGTTTCGAAGGAAACTAGCGCGCCGGTATCCAAGCAAATAATCATAAGAACAAACGCGGATAACCGACGCGTGCCGGTAACGAAACGCAAACGCGGTAGACCGAAACGGTTGGTTATCCGATAGGTAAAACGAACGCGGAGCGTGTTTTCGCTAGTGTAATAACCCACAAACGAAGTGGGGTAAGGTACGAAATAAAAATAAGGGGAGGCAAGGGCTGGGGGTTTGAGAGTCTTGAAGGGTTCTTAACGAGTTATTTACAGACGACGGTCGGGCTCGTGAGAATTGTTTAGGAATGGAATCAATAGCGTCCAATTATTATTTTTACCTTAACGACCGTGCTCGATTTGTAGGACTCGAAAACGTAATAAAGTTGAGCGAGGGAATTCAAAGGAGGACCGTTGCCCGGGAGGAAGAAAACGTTTACGTTGTATCCTGTTTTATTGTCCGGCGCGTTCGCGCGAAAATGAAAACGATATAGTTTCTCGGTTTTTTAAATTTTCGTTCGTTCGGCGGACGCGCAAACGGCGCGGCGGCGTGTCAGGAGTTTTTCCCGACACCTTCCGTCCATTTTTCGTACGTACAATTTTCGTCATTTTACGTTTCGTGTAATATCTAGTTTACCCGATGCGCCGCAATATTTGTCATTAGCAATTGTCACTGGCGCTAATACCACACGTGTAAACAGGTAACCTTAGTAAAACCGCGAGCGCGAGTGAATAGAACGCCGTTACTAACGACAAATACCAATCCCCTACACGATTCTACTCTATTCGCGGTCGCACTCGCTACCGACGATCGCACGATGATAGCGTTAGTGGTTAGTTGAAGCGATAAGAGAATATTTGTTTTATCACGCGCCGTCCTGCGGTTTGTTTTTGTTAGTTCGTAAAGTTTTTAAAAATAGAATTTAAAATGTCTGAAAAGTGGAACAACTATTAAACGTATTCGGGAGTTTAGGCAATACGAACGCCCCCGGAATCCTAAACATGTATCGTACAACATTAAACGAACGCGGGAAGCACGTTATCGAACAATTGTGGACGGAACGATTACACCGGGTTTTCAAGTAGCCGATGTAAAACGCGAAATTGAAAATCTACCTACTAGTAAGAAAAGAGAAAACTAGATTAATTAAAGCCGATATTATTATGTTCGAATAATATTTAATACTTTGTTTTATAATACTACGACGGTCCGTTTCATTCTGCGCTTGGTGTCTGGTGACTCTACATTAATTACGTATTTAATTAATAATATTCCCTACAATGATAAATCGTATCTTTATGTTATCGCTTGTTTATTATTTATACTAATACTACGCACAAATCAGTTGTGCGTGCGACCGCTAGTTGATTAAGTGCCAGTGACAAGTACTACGTATCCTGTAAACTAGGCAATTATGGGTGTTTGTTGTATGGCGGCGAACTGACGGATAAAACTCCCCCGTCCTGGAAAATTTTTTAGGTACTATTAATTTCTTCCGAGACGTATATTTTTAGTCAATAATAACGAAAAACTAAAATATTTTTAAATTTCGTTACACGTTACGATGCAACGCGTTCGTTAAAAACGAATAATCCATTAACGTTTATATTGCGTCTCGTTTCGTCAGGGTACTCCGATTTATTTATTTGAAAATTACGCCCGCCCCCCACCCCCCGGAAATTCTCGTCTAAGTACGCCACTGAGTCCCGTCATATTCCCGTGAACAATGATCGTTTCTTGTTTTCATCGTGAACATTACACGACGGCGGTCCACTGTCTGATGTACCGTTTTCTCAAGCTTTCCGGACAATGGGTGTATTGCCATTTGGCCGGGGAAAAAAATGGGAAAGGTTAGGCGAACGAAAGACGATAATCCGGTCCGACTAGGGGAGGCGCGCACCCTCTAAATACGATTTCCGCGATTGAAAACTCGGGTCCGGCGGCGTTTCATTCCGAATCGCTTGGCTACCGGTCCCGAAGTGTAACCGACGCGATTTTCGACGACGTATACTTACGTCCATAGTTTTATATATATATATAGTAATTAACGTCGCGTCTGGATTGATTAAAATCCGTTCGCTGTATGAACGGGAACGGGGGCAGATGTCGCTCCGGGCGCGCGAAAATAGAAAAAGGACGCGAATATTTTCAACTTAAACGTATTTTTATTGAATCAACAAAATGCCACAAAATATACCGTCGACATACTAACATTGTGGACGCGAGAAAAAAGTTAATTAATGTTGGAATACGACGTATATATATATATACGCGAACGAAAAATTATTACGTACTGGTTCGAAAACCGACGGAACGAAACTCTAAGAGCCGGCAAACAAAAATCGATTCTAAGATTCGAGTACGTACAATACGCGGTGCTATGTAACGGTAAAATTACGGTAACCTATTTTATTAATAATCAAAAACTAACGTTACGACGTTTATAAGTAATAGTAATAAATAAATCGTTTCGAACAACGCCAAACGCGAATATAATAAAAAAAACTTTTTGTTAATATTAAAATTGAGCAACGCTAAAAAAATCGTACATAAATACGTAAATATTATCGTTTTACAATATTACCGGACGTATTAAGTTACAATTAATCGTACAAACTAAGGGCAAACAAGTACGAACAAACGTTTTACCCGAATGACGTCTATTTTAAAAAGTATCCAAATATGGTTGAGAGAGAGAGAGAAAGAGAATGAGAGAATAAGGAAAAAACGAAAACAGAAATATTATGCCGGTGTCGTTTTTTTTTTTTTTAACACCGTTAAGAAAATAATGTAAAATATCGAAACTTTAAAATTCATAAAACGCTATATATTATTATTATTATTATTTATGTCAATACTCGAGTGCTTCGAAAAAATATAATTATAATTTTAAATTCGAATCGACGCGACGTAATGTATATAATAAATACGACGTATTAAGTGTATAATTTAGTAATACGGATAAGAAGATTCGACGACGATTATAGTGTAATAATTGTATCGGAAAAAAGAGGAAGACTAAAAATGTAAACGTTTTTTTCTACCGTACGCAATTCGAAAATATCGTGTCGTCTAAGCTCTCCCCCCAACGCGTATACGTTCGCGGACGTTCACGTGAGTCGGAAATTAAGGTATCGGCAAGTATTCGGGGCCGTTCGTTCCAACGTTTAGGTTGTGTGTAATTTACGCCTACGTGTCGACCGCACTTGTTGGCGATCACTTCGGGGTAGGCGTGATGTGTACGAGGAACAAACCGTCGTTATCGTCGTTAATGCGAATAAAATCGTACAGAAAGAACGCCGAGCGGCGTCGGGAAAATCGAGAAAGACGTTAAAAAACCAAAAAAAAAATCCGTCGCGTTTAGTCCGAATCGTTCACGTCCGGTACACGTCGGTCGTTTCCTTTTGGCGAACGTTTTCGAAACATTGTCCCGTCGTTATTGAAACTATCGTAACGATTACGTACACGCGGATAGTTGGTAACGATTACTCAGTTACGCGAAACGAACGTTTACATTATTGTCGGGGTGAGGGGAGGTGAAACGCCACGATATATATAGCTCGATCGAGCTACGGTTAAATTGTTAGAGAGAAAAACGTATCGTTACTTCGCGTCTTTAAGTAAAATTTACGTTAGAAACCGTCGGAGGGGAAACGGCGTGTGTGTTTCGGGCCGAAAATCTAGAAGAAACTCTCCGCCCCCATCCCGGCTTAGAAGTTAATTCCGAACACGACGATTTTTCGGGAGGCAACTACGGTTATTTTTCGAGCTTTTTTTTCTCGGTACGCCGACAAAATAAATACGAAAAACAAACTTACGATAAAATATATACGCTCTCACGATAACCTCACGACAAACGGTCGACGACGAGTTTTCAAACGTTTTGTTCGTTGCGCGCGGGCGAATGTGTTCGTCTAGTTTTTTCGCCTTCAATCGTCGCGTTCTGCGCGTAAAATTATTAAACCCTTCCCGATCGTCGCGAATTTTCAGTTTGGTCCTAATCCTAATAATCGTTCGTTTTTCACGCGACGACCACACGCGCCGCGACGCACGGTCCGAAAATCGCCTATTCGCAACTTCTCGGGGATTAGCGCGTTAATTATCGTCGTAAATACGTTAAAAACCAAAACCGATTTTTTTTAGCCGTAGTCAGTTTTTTAATTTCAAAACGCTCGCCTTTGGTGTTTATAGAAACATTTTTTTGTTTTATAATCGATCTTTTCGATAAATCGCGACACGGGCTTAATTGTTTTATCGGCTCGACGGATACGCAGAGTTACCGGTTTCAAAAGTCAGCCGACGAATTTGCGCGAAACGGTCCAGCCAGAACGTCCATCCGAATACGATTATGTGTTGTGAACATTGGGGCGCGATGCCGTTTAAGGAGAATCGTAAAAGCCGATCGTACGTAAGTAATGATTGTACGAACCAATCGGAACGTCGGGAAATGTTCGTAAATCGTTCGAAGTAAACGTCGGGGCGAACGCGGGGGACGACAAAGAGATAGTTAAAAGGACGAAATTAAAAGCGAGAAAATTTCGAAGCGATTCGGCACGTCTGTCTACACAATACAATCGAAAAATAGAATAATAATAGAAAATAATAATCAAAATAGAAGTACGTCAAAGCGAAAGTACGCGTTTTGTAGCGCGCGCGACATTTCCAAAACGGACGGTTCTCTTTCGCCAGTCGAATGGCGAAAATATGTCCCGGAAACGTGTCCCTACAACGAAAACGGTTCGTAACGAAACCCTTCGTTAAAACCCTTAAAATTTCAAACGGGATCGAATAAAAAACGGCGAAACGAGGCGACGTGTTTCCATAACCATTGTGTCCGAGATCGCGTGAAACGACATTTTGATTCGGCGCTGTATGCGTCCTATTTGAATTGGCCGGCTAAGTTCCGCCGATTAGGGGATTTTAGGTACTCTGGGGTACCTAAAATTACGAAACAGTACGGACTAAAAACCTAGAAAGTTCTCGGCCGGGGGAACGCGGTTGGAGAAGTAGGGGACAATGTCCGGCGAGACCGATGATGTCGTGCTCAAAGGACGTTAATCTCGAGTTGTTGTTTTCTAAATAACCGACGCGTTTCGTCGTAGGGACATTTTCGCGGGGCACATTTCCGCCCGTTTCGAAATAATAACAATAACGTACTGGCGTGGGCGTCCGTCGAACGCTCGAATCGAAAACGGACCAACGTCGTCTACGAAACGCGACGCCGGCACGGATGTCCGGTCGCTCGTGATACGTCTATAACTACGTGATTATACTATATACGCTATTTGTTCGGTGAACACAGCGGGCACGCGGTAATTTCTCGATACGCGGGCGCGCGTGTGTCAGTTCCGGTTGAGCGGCGAGTACTGGGCCACTTTGGTCGGCGGGTACTTCAAATTGTGATCGCCGTTGGCTTCCCGTTTGCGCGACCCGAAGGCGCGTCCGTCCATCTGGAAACACGCGGCGATCCGGTAAACATTACGACGGGCGAGCACCGGTCGTCGTCGTCTAGTCGTTTAAAACGGTGGCCGGTGGACCGGACCTATCGTAGGTTAATTAACAAGAGCTCGTTCGGTTCAGTGTACGTATTCAACGACCAGAAACGGCGGCACACAATCGCGGGACGTTCGTTTCCGGGGACGTCGTTGCCCGACGGAACGAACGACACGTACTTCGTGCGTCGGTCGGCCGCGATTAGTTCGTCAAGCCGAACTTGAGCGCTCGTAACGGGCGCGAAAACAAGCGGACGGCGGTGCCGAGACAAAACCGCGAGATTCGACGAGACCCGCGCAGCTGCCGCGCGGTTTTCGGTAATTATTTACGGAAAACACTAACCGACGGTACTCGTTTTAAACGACTAAACGTATTTTAGGTACGGTATCGTTTAGTATATTATTCGGCGAGTTAACTTACCGTGACCGGAGACGGCGCGCTGCGAACAAACAATTCATTGATTTAGTCAAATACGAATCGATAAATGGTATCTCGTTATCGCGGTAATTGTAGTAAATACGTAACGTCGAAGGCGGGAGGCTGACGAAAATGGAAAGAAATACGGTATTCGGACGAATTTCAATTGGGAGTTACAGTGGTCGTAGAATCGCGCGACATCCGCGGTCGGATTAACGCGTAAATAATAACGCCGAAAATTCGACTGAATACGTTTCGATCTAACGAATGATACGATATTCGTCTCCGGACTAAATCGGATAATAAAACCTGTAAACGGTTCGCTAATAACTTCGGACAGTGACGTTAATTACGGTCGAACGCGAACTCGTCGCGCGACTTAGGCCAATTTCGCAAAATTAATTCGTTTAACGCGCTCCCCTTTCCAACCTTCCGCCTTTGATTGGTATATACTGTAGGCAGTTTTGTAAGGAACACTTTCGACACGTGTATTCGATAAAATTAAAAAACAAACTTTTACTTCGGAGCTCTTTCATTTTCGACTACCGGGGGGTATTTCGACTTCAAACAATTTCGTACAAATATACGCGTAATCGAAAAACGGTCGCGTTTTTTCGGATTTTTCGAAAAACTACGTATTCGAATACGAAAAACGTATTTCCATACTTAATATCGGAACGTTTTACAAGACCGATTATAAGTAGTATTCGAGTACAACGTTCTCGACGTAATAATAATACGAATTTACGCGGCGCACGAAGACTTGACGTTATTCACGTAATTGGGTATATTATATGTACGATACGACGGGACGAACGTAAATCGACCCACGTACACCGGTGTTCTTGGACTGTCTCGAGAATCGTCGAATTTTTCGCGCCGCTAGATTTCGAAAGTATTCGAATTAGATTTTTCCTAAAATTGCGCACAAAACGAACCGAATACAAACCGCATACGCGGTTTAGTGTCCCACAAGGAACTTGTTTCGAGTGGAACGAACGCGAGACGAATTTTTTTAAACGTGTATATTTACTTGACGACGGCGAACGTGTTGTTGTTGTTGTTGTTGCTGTTACTGTAACGGGAAGCCTCTTTTTCGAACCGCCTACGTCTTCTGTACGAACGATATCGGTTTTGAATGCAAACCGCGGCCCTTGTCATTTGCTTATAACAGACGTACTGGCGGGGAAACACGTGAAACGTTAAATTGGCGCGTGTTCGAACGTCGTCTACGTGTATGGCGGGATCGAGTCCTGTGTGGGCGGCAATCGTACTTCGGGAAAATCGACTTTTCTTATTGCTTAAGCCGATTAACGATTTGCCGACGTTCGGTATATTCGTCGAGTATACTCGGAATAATATGAAGCGTTCCTCCAACAACGGCCGGTACATTTACATACGCGACGCGCGTCGGTAAATCGTGCACACGATCGGGTTCGAGGTCGGGTATCGTCGACGGAGATATGAAGCGAACTATTTCGTCGTCGCTCGGGACTCGACGAGCTAATTCGGTGACGAGTGACCGCGTCAGGTTCGCGACCAATTATTCGGAAGCGGTTCGGAAAACGATTATTACGAATTGGAAATTACGGCAAAATCGCCGTACGAACGGTACATGACGCGACGGAACGTATTTTTAGAAACGTGGACGACCCGACCCATCCGGGCGACGTATATCGGAACGTTCGTGTTTGCCTCGGATCGGACGTCGTTTAATTTTCGCACGGCACTACTGTTCGTACAATTGTCGCGGTCGACTCGTCGCGGTTTACACGACGGTCGCCTTTACTCGTATCCATTGCGCCTATGACGTACAATTACCGGGGACACACGGCCCGGACATATTACGTTAGACGGAGGAGGGCCTATTTATTTTTGCCTTTAACCGTTCGAACGATATACCTGCTTGTAGCGACGGTAATAATTTTGTATCACTAGAGCGGCCGAAATTTCCTTGTCCTCTTCCTTCTTCCGATACGTCCTGTACGCTTTTTGAATGGTTTTAGCCGCCTCGTACAGTTCCCGTTGTTCGTAATCTGCGCCCAATAAATCGCGTACAGTAAATAAATACGTGCGTACGTAAATGTAAAAACGTACCGGACAGCGCGAGGTTCGAAAAATCGTTTTCGAAGTATTGATTGTTTAACGAAGCGCGAAGGAATTCGCATAGTTCTGCGGCGGTGGGCGGCGGCGACGCGGGCGAACACTGCGAGGCACTCGACAAAGGACTTAGGCTGGTGCTGGACGTGGGCGTTTCTGTTTCGCGATCCTTTTGCCTGTCGCCATCAAACAAATCGGCGTTTTAAAATCGTACCGAAACCGTCGATTTCCGTCGGCGTTTCGAGTAAAGCTACGGGTATGACGTAGTTCACTCGAACCGATCGACGAAGGGTGTCCGCCCGGAAATTGGGGTGTTCGGGCGTTTTGAACGAGGTACGAAATTCACGGGGACCGAACCTTTCGGTCGGTCAACCGGCGACATTTGCGTGATTATCGGACAAAAAATCGGACGGTAAATGGCCGCGGGTAAAGTCGTTTTAGCGATACCGGTCGGTTTCGTCGATTCACGGTACCTCCGCGCCGGACTTTGAATTCGAAACTACGAGAATCGCCGGTAGGTAACGTCCCGTTTGGGTAACCCCGGGCGGACCGAATAATCGTTTCACGACCGTATATTGTGTACCGGTAGTAGTGATGGTAGACGTGCTCGTTGAATCCCGTATTCATTTCGGTGTTGACGGCGAAACAACAGCCGGATAGCTGCACGGCCGGCGGGGCGTCGTCGAGCATATCCATCGGTATCGGCGAGTCGTCGTCGGTCGTTTTACCGTGTAATCCGTTTTTATTCTGGAACATCGCATACATATTGGTAACGACGGGACGGTAAACGATCGACGCGGACGAAAACGGGACCTATCCCCCCGTTCTCGAAAATTCGCGTTTATTCCGGGAGCGAAGGCGAAAACCGACTAGAAAATACGGTTCGTAAAATAATCGAAACACTGTGTCTTTCGTTACGATCCGTCGAGGGCGATATCGATATGCGCACACACCGCCGCCGCCGTTTTCGAAATAATTACGAATTTTCGAAACGCTAATGAAACGAACGCGTAACGACCGCCGTTCGGGGCAAAAACAATTTTATCGCGGTCGAAGCCGGGAACGTTTATAATCGGTTATTCGATTTGGTGTCGCCGTGTTTCTAATCGTTCGTCCCTCTACGAACCGCCGTAACGTACGAGTCGTCGTCCGTCGCGTGATTTCGTTTAGTCAAATTGTATACCGTAAAATTATTTCCGGCCACTCGACGGGTCGCCAATATTAATTCGTACTAAACAGTTTATACGTGGACGCGTATATATATATATGTATTCATTTCGTTATTTTCGGTCGAATTATTTTTCTCGCGTACATTACAATAAACGAGAATCGCTTTTATAATTACGCTGTTTACACGCACGATTAAAGTGTCCCGGGGGTAAGTGAACCTCCGGCCCGTACAATTGTGCCATACGTTAATCTCGGCTTCGTGTACGAGGGAGTGTGACGTTTATTCCGAACAACGGACGACGCGCGTCCGAAAACGGAGTTAAATACGTCGCGTCGGCGCGCGTTCGGTTAGGTTGGAAACGATCGCCAAACCGGAAAATCGCGTGGTGAGGGGGGGGTGGGGGGTAAACGAAAACGGGTAAATATACCGTACCTTAATATGATCGGGCATGGCGGCTATGAATTGTTCGGCTAGTGTCAGTACGCGTACGTCCTGTTCCCCTGTAAAACGGAGAACGCCGAATGAAACGACCCGGAGCTACATTTGTCGTTCTCGAACAAACCTTCGGCGTTATTGCCCGAACAAGGAAACGAACAAACGTACCCGAATCTATGTATTACGTACCTTACCTGGTCACTGCGAGACGTATCGTTATATTCGCCGTATTAATGGCAACATTTCGGATTATCTACGCGCGAAACGATTTTCGGTCGGCCGTTTCGAGTGTTTTTTCGCGTCCAACAAAAACGATACGGAAACGTTAATTAGGCCGAAAACACGACCTACGAACGGCGTAATGGAAAACACGGGTATCAATCCGTAGTATCACCGGTGTCCCGTAGCCTAACGTAATCTCCCGTTTTGTTTTTGGAAAAATCTCGGACATCGGGTGGTGGAAGCGACCGGGGAAAATCGAGTTCACTACGACTACGCGCTGTACGGCCGATAGGAAAATGGGACACCGGCGACGGGAAGACCGAGCGGCACGGATTCGGTGGTCTAGTTCCTCGTCGCCGCCTTAGCGAAATTTATCGGTTTACCGAAATCGGAATCGTACATTTGTTTAAAATGAGACGTTCAGGAGGGATAACGGGCAATTGGACGACGACACGTTTAAACGGTCGTGGCCACGATCCGTTTCGTGGCGCGTAGACCGTCAAACGATTGAAAAACGAAACCGGACGGCCGGACATGGTGATAACCAGTTAGAGCGGCGCGGATAACCGAACCGCACGGACGTCGTAAACTACCGCGTTTAAAGTTGGCTATAGCGTAGTGTGTGTGTGTGTGTGTGCGTGTGGTTCATACCGTGTTCTTCGTTCCGGTGACCTCTCGTCGTCCGAGCGGCGTCCCCGATGCGATCGTCGGTTTTTTCACGTCCGTCCGACCGCGTGGCGCTAGTACCGTTAGTACCACCGTCGGCTGCACCGTCCGCCGCCAGCGTTCCGGCCGGCGAGGTAACCATGCCTAACGGTCAGCCAATCAAATTCTACCGTAACAAGCTAATAAAAAAAAAGCTATCGAACGCTTAAGAAATGTAAAAAAAACAACAACAACAACAACAACAATATACGTACGACCGAACCAACAAACAAACGGACGGCCGGATGATAATCGATAACACGCTTGGCATATTACTTGGTAGGCGGCCACGCTTGGTCGGTCCGTCGCCGGGCAGAGCGCGCGCGTGTTATCGAAATACTAATCCCTAACCGAACGTACGAACGGAAAAACAAAACGGACGATCCACTTCGGACCGGGCGAATGCACCACCGATGGTGAATCGGTGGCCAAAATTACGTAAACCGTCGGCTCGATTTTAATTAAACTAATTCGACATTTCTCCGTCTACGGTTTTAAATAACAACTCTACAAACGATATTCAGCTATTTGTTTATATATATACGTATATTAAAAATAACGCGTCTTGTCAACCGCGTGGCAGTTAATATAAATACGTCGTACTCGTTAGCGGTTAAATAAAAAAAAAAAAAAGAAACAAACAAATATACGTTGTAAACATAATTACGTCGTCTACGCGTGTACGCCTATACGCAATCGTCGTCTAAAAAACGCCGACGCGATAATAAAATAACGATAAACTCGCGTCGTCGAGTTCCGATACGTTTTACCGTCGGAAGCGGCGTTTCGCCGAGTCTAATTATAAAAATTATGTACGTGTGTACAGGGACGGAGTAGGGAACGGAACGACCGAACCGGTTGGTACTTACAAATTAGCAAGTCCGACTTGGCCAGCAGCGGCGGCGATTTGTCCGACGAGATGCCGCTGTCCGACGACGGCGATTCCAGCGGCGGCGGCGCCGTCCCGTGCTCTCGGCGGCATCCGCGCAACGCCGGAATTACAATCGTTACGCGTTCCGTTTCGCTCCGGGCCGTACCCGTCACGTACTTTTTTACCGACGACGCGAACTGCGTAACCGACGGTTCGCAAAACGCCCCGTAATAGTCGTCGGCGGCGGCGGTGGCGGCGATGGCGGCGGTATCGTGATCGTCGGCGCCGTCGTTTCGGAACACCCGGTCCGGACGCCGTCTTTTCGAACATGGCAACGTTCCGCGGAGTTTGTCGTCTTCGTCCGCGCCTGACACACGCGACAAACATACATTTTTATCGGTCGCGTTCAATACGTCCGCGGAAAACGAAAAACGAACGCCTTACACGATGCGACAGATTTGTTGTAAACCGCCGCCGTCGGATCGGTCGGTCCGTTCGCCGTCTGATTGCGCTCCTTCTTGACGTCACTGAAGAAACAAACGCGCGCCAATACTGGCGTAATAATTCAGCCACGGGGCAGAGGAGGATTGTCACAGTCTCTGGACGCGAAATCGCTCGTTCCACGGGCGCCAGAAATTGAAACGGCCGTGAAATCTTCGCGGACGTACGCGATTTGGTTTTGGGCTTTTGTCTTCAAACGTACCGGCGGCCAACTAATTCGGTATAACTCGTCGGGTCAAACAATATACGGAAATCGAGCGTATTATCATTTTCGAACGTTTCCTCGACGAAACCGTTGTGGAACGTTAAAACTTACCGATCAGTTTTGGAAAGCGAAAAAGAGAAAAAAATAGCGCGAATACCAAACGCGTACGCCTTACCGATTCGTACACGTTACGCGCACGTAGACTCCCCCGGCGCTCGTCGACGCTACTACTACTACTACTACTACTTTCATCGTCAACGCGAAATCTGTTCGAACAATCGATCTTCGCTCGTCGGTTTCGCGTCCGTTGTGTGCGCGCGCGCCCGTGTGTGCTTGTGGGACGGAAAATCGGTCGCGTTAATACGTACCAATCGTCCGGTCTCGGGAATACGTCGTCGACTATGTTGCCGGCGTCGCCGTACGGATTTTGGCCGAAATCGTTGAAATCTGTAAAAACCACGCGCTCGATTACGTCGGACCGCCGTCCGCGCGGTTACGTTTACGTACACTGGTGAACGGATTCCAAGATGTCCGGCTGACAGTACTGCGGCCCGAAATCGTTCTGAACGGTCTGGTGCCACTGGCAGAGTAGAATCGCCGTGTCCTTGTGCCCTTTCTTGCAGGCCCACATCTGCGCGGAAATCGTTACGTTATCCGCCAGCCGGCGAACGGCCGGTGGCGGTGGGGATGTGTTTGGGGGGGCGGGGGTGGAAGGAAGGGCGGTTATTGTTTGCCTATAATTACCAGCGGCGTGTATCCCTCCCGGTCCGGTTTCGATACGTTCACCTCGATGTCCAGGAACGGCGACACGTTTTCCAATTTCCACTGGAGCAGCACGCACACGAGCCTTAAATACACATCGGTACGTTTATAGTTGGCGGTTTCGCGCGCCTACACGACCGCGTCGTCCAAATAGAAATACGGACGCGCCCGCTCACTTCGAGTATCCCAAAAACGCCGCCATGTGCAACACCGTCGTCTCCGTCTCCACGTGCCCGGTACCGCGTTCCGGCTCGGACTTCCACGGGAACCGTTTCATGCGTTCGCAATAGTCGACGAGCCGGTCCTCGAAGTTGGCCGTGCCGAACGTGAACACGTTCTCTTTCTAACAACAACCACCGCGGAATCAAACGTAACGTTTTTCGAAAACCCCCCCCGCGCGTACTGAGCGTACCGCCAACGGACGACGGTCGGCCGTTTGCTGGCCGTCCGGCCGCAAGTAATCTTCGAGCGTGTCGAGCTTCTGAAGCAAATGGAACTTGAGTAGCGACGGCGACTGCGACATGGTCAACGCGGATATCGTCAACGGGAACTCGTGCTGACGGTACTCGAATATGGCTTTAGACGACACCGGTCTGCCGTCGATTACCACTTGTAACGCGACGGTTCCAATGTCGTGAGCTGCGGTCAAAGTTCGTGTTATACGTTTTGATCGTGCGCGTGCGTTCTTATACGTTATAGATATATAAACGGTTTTGTTTTTAAACGCGTGTTTCGCCTACTAAATCGCTAAAAACTTAGGAGACGACGAATTTCCATTTCGATTCTACGACGGTACCCGGTAAACGTTTACCGTTAACGAAATAATTACGAGGAAAAGAACGAGCACGGCCCTGTACGGCGATGGCGACGACGACCACACGTTCGTCGTACGTTAGGTGTTCTAAATCGGGGAAGAATAAATTACGTCTATATTCTTTTTTAAATTTTCGTAAAAGAAAACGTAAGTGGTGCCGTCTTAGGGGACTGTCCCGATTCCGGTCCACTACTAAACGTGGTTGTCAAAGCTATTTGAAGGATGATGCAAATGGCAGCCGTGGCAGAGGATTGTCCCGTCATCGCGCACCGTTCATGTGATGGTTCTTAAGAGGCGGTAGTTTTTAAGAATTAATGTGATTCGATGTACCGGTCACGGGGAGGAGGGGAGGGCGAGGTAAAACAACGTGGGGAAAGCTCCGTTGCTCGCCTTTTCCATTAAGGGTGATCATCGTTGTAAACCAATGTATTTTTGTTTTACAATAAATGATGGCGACTCGTTGGGCCGAAACAGTGCCTTTAGACATTCCAGTCAGTGAGTGTATTGCCGGTAACGTGAAAAAAACAAAAGGGTAGGTTACCCTAAGGCCGGAGAGAAACGCGCGTGCGCCTTGTTTTTTTTACCCGGACAGTAACACCGCAGAACGCCTCCTTGTATCAACGTGCTCGGCACCGCGATCGTGTCGAACGTGACGGTATAGGACGACGACGAGAACCACGGGCCCGTGATCAGTACCTTGACGCCACCCTGAGTCGGTTAGGTTAGGTTTTGGCGGCGGCGAAACGAACAAAAAAAAAAAAACCGAAACAAAAACAACGTTTCGTTAATGAATTCGCGACCGGCCGGGTCGGTTACAACGCGCGCGATCGCCCACCTCGGGAAACGCCCATTCGGGACAGTAATCCGTTATCTGCAGCACGTCCATGTCCAATTGTACGTCGCGTTGCCCGTGCGAATGGACGTCGGAGCCGTTCGGCTGTACGCCCGTGACCAGATCTGCGAACGCGGAGAAACGTTAAAACGGAAACACGCGAGATCAGTAGCGTTTCATTGGCGTCGCCCCGATTTATCGACGACGGTGTCGATCGTATTATACGCGCGGTACGTGTGTGTACGTATACATACTCGGGTTTTGTTGCGCGGCGTGCTCCAGGATGTCGAGTTCCTGAAAGTCGGTCAGCATGTCGAACGCGTCTAGGCTCACGAACACGTCGTCGCCGGTGCCGTCCAGATTCTTGGTGTGCCGATCGTCGTCGTCCAATCTGCCGTCAAAACGAACGCGACACGAATTACGAGCCGAACGAAACTGTATATATATATATATATATATACACTAGGCGTTAAAAATTGGTACTCGTCCTCCCCACCCCGGTAGTTTGGACGATATTCCAAGTCCCTGTATCCTTCAACGGTAGTTTGGTCGCCGGAGTTTCGATCGCGTCGAATAGTGTTCCCCCCCCCCCCGCCTGACTAAACGATAGACGCTACTTTTGATCCCGAATCCGTCCGGGACGACGCCGTTTTCCGTGACCGACTGAACGCCGAAAAACGGACGTTTCCGGTCGTCGTCGTTTCGCGCTATTTTATTTAAATCGTTACTCAACGACCGCCCGCCCCGTCCGTCCGTTCGATAGATATATTCTCGGCGGGACGCGGTCGCGGGTTTTCCCGATAATTTTACCGCGTTATCGCTAAGAAAACCGACAGTTGTCCGAACACATGTGTGTCCACGGCGTTCCATGTCGGTGCCGTCGAACAACGCACGGAACGAACATTTAACGGCCCGTCGTCCGGGTCGTCGAACGCTCGACGTTTCGGGTACCACGTACGAGAATTCTCTCTTTCGAGGCGATTGTCAACGCTATATCGTCTCCGCTTAATCCTCCCCGCCAAAATCGTCTTTCGTTTTTCTTTTTTCGTTTAAATCGTTCGTCTACCGCCCAACGTTTCGATCCCGTTGCGACGGACGCGCCGGTCATACACATATAAATATATTTCTAAAGTCGTTCCACCCTTTCACTCGCCACTCCGCTTCGTCCGCCGGTAGGGACCGAATCGCGACACGTGCCTATACGCACGTTCAAATAATAATAATAATAATAATCGCCGGGACAAAGGCGTGAAATTCGTTCGCCGTAATTGGGCCCCCTTCGTCCTTCCTTCCCCCACCTAAGCTAAGCTCCGCGCCGGTTTTTACCGTAACAATTGGTCGGCGTTGGCGCACGTGGCCGGCATGTTCGCCGACAGCGTCTGCTGTATGTCGTCGTGCGACAGATCCAACGTCACGTCGTAGAACTCCGACTTCACGTGGTTCGGCTGCTCGATGTGGAACAGGTGCTGCTGCGCCGGGTGCTCCGGCTGGTTGGACGACGCGAGGTACGGTTGTTTGTCCTCGGCGAACGCGCGCAACACGTCGTCGTTTGGTGTTTGCGGCTTGTACGATACGATCGGGACGGGCCCGTGAATGGTTTCCGTCACGTTACACTGTTGCCGGTTGTTCAACATCTGGTTGTTGTTGTTGTTTATCTGCGCGGAAACGTGTTACGTACGTAAACGGGAATAGAAATATATTTATAATCGTTTTCAAAAACGAAAAACCGGGGCGTATTTGGCGGGAAGTTTGAACGGAAACGCGCTCGTCTTTTATCGATGGCGCGGCGTTGCAGCGACAACCGTTCGTTGTCCGAACAATATCGAACGATCGATTGTCCACCGATTTCGGCGGCACGTTTGGCCGGGCCCGGAGATTTTCGTTGTTCGCGACACCGGGGAGAGGTTGTCGAATGTGTTCAAGGGTTTTTTTTTTGTTTTTGTTTCGAACGACGCCGTACGGGCGGGCGTGCGCTTTGTATAACCACCGCGAACGCCGAACGCGCAACCGGCGCGTGGGACAAACGCCGGCCGTTCCGGCGTCCCCTCGAACCGTTTCTACAGAGTGCGCGATATGTACGAAATACGCGTACGTTTTCGTCCGTCGGCACGCGCGCGCGGCGGCCACCACCATTTGCCGGGTCACACGTACGTACCTTGTTCACTTGATTGGCGATCATTAGCGTGTTCATCGCCGTCCTGGGCGAGTTCGCGTGTTGGTTGGCGAGCAACGGGTTCGACCGCGAACGGTTACCACCGGTAGTCGACGACACCTCGAAGGAAGAACAAAACGAAATAAATTTCGATCCGGACGGTAAGCCGGACGTCAAACGGATAATTCGATCGCCCGCGACCGTCGTCTCGTTCGTATACGGTTCGAGAGGAGTGACCGGCGGGCGATTCGTGTTTACCCGGCGTCGGTTAAAAAATAGTCGAGTACCCCGGGCGCGATCGATATATAGCGCGTGGGGACGTCGATGATCGCGAAAACCGACGACTCGCGTATATTTACCGACGTACGAGTGTATATATGTTAACGTCAAGCGTTCGCACCTGATTGTTGTCGGACGTGGAGATCCGTCGGACCGGCCGCGAGCACGATTGACCGTCCGCGCACGTCGAGTCCGGACAGCCGCATTCCAGCGTGCGGCTCAGCAACGTCGACCGGGCGTTCTTTTGCCATTCCATGAGTTGCGTGACCATGGCGGCCACGCATTCGGCGGTCTACGGGACAAAAACGGCGGGCGCCGTGAACAACGTCGGGCGCTTTTTCTATTCCGGCTACGTTCGGACGGACCGGACCTACCTCAACGTCGATTGTCGTTAACCTAACCGCGGACGTTTCACGTATAATTTACGTGCGCCGCTATCGCCGAACGTATTCGCGAACGGTAATTTACGACCCCGGGAAATTCGCCGTAATTTTAGAAAACAATTATCGTTATAACCGCACGGGCGTTATTTTACGAACGAATACGGAATACGTATACCGGTGGATTTAGAGCGTAATCGTTATCGCGGTGAAACGAATTAAAACTCGAAAGACCCGAACTGTACAGACGTGTCATACGACAAAAGCGTTTTCGGGACGCGTCCACGCCGTCAAACATTCAGGCGCGAACGACCGTTACAAGTGCCGTCGACGGGGACGGCCTTTTTGCGGTGTTCAATTGGCGGGCACGTTTATTGTTCCGATCGTAGATGATCGATCCGACGAATTCGGCTCGTAACCGAAAGTGGACGGTGGAAGAACCCGGAAAACGTACGTCGACAACAACAATAATACCACCACGGTAATACGGTACGTGTCCACGTACGTTACAGTCCCCGGCCGGGTTACTCGCCCCTCGGTGAAAACCGTCCGCGGAAGTCCTTCCCCATCCCTTCCACTAACCCGCCGTTCGTACGGTTGTTTGCTCCGCGCGAACACGATCCATTCTACGCGGACGGCTATTTCCGATCGCGTTCCAAACTAACGACCCGATTTCACGCGAAGCACCGCAAGTAGCGTACTCACCGATACTTCCATTTCGTTATTCAGGTCAGGGTCTTCCTCGTAAACTGAAAAACAAAACACGCGTCGCGATAAAAACATAAACGATTATCAACCGCCCCACAGGGCATATAACGGGAGCGGCGTTAATAAAACGATTATAAACAACGGTACGCCCGTACCGCACATATAACCGTAGGCGCGTTCGACGTTTATTAAATTACGGTGAATTTTTACGGTGCCCCGCCTCACCCTATTTACGGAAATGCCGTGCGACGTAAGACTATCCGCAAGAACGGTTTTTTGACATTTTATCGCGTATACACGCCACGTTCGACCAGGCCGACACGAACGCAGTCGTAGAACGACGTCGTACTCTCACCGTCCACTCGAAATCGGTACACTCGGTCGTCTACCACGCCGGCGGTCGACGGAACGTCCAAAACCAGCCAGTCCCAACTCCCCGGGGGGGGGGGAGGATGGTAACGAAAAAACGTAACGATCACTCCGGACGGTCGGACCTGACCGCCGCCGCCACGTTCGCCGTTCGGAAACGCGGACAGCCGGTGCCTAGGCGCGCCCACGATGCATAACGAAACGGCCGAGGCCACTACTCACACATGGGTTTCAACTGTGACAGCAGTTCGTCTTTCGTCCACTCCTTGCGATCGGCCCAGAGCGCGAGACTCGGCGAAATAACCGCCAGCTTGTTGTCGTCGGGATACGGTACGTTCAGGTAGTGCACCAACACCATGTCCGGATTCTAGGCGGTCGGTTAAGTGGAAAATCGGTCGAATCGCAATAACGATCGACTCAAAGGCCGTTTTCACGGTCGTCCGGTCGACGTTTCCGTATTACAATTATCATTACATACGCACGGGCTTGTAACGATTCGTACGAAATTCGACGTTTCGGCCCCGGGGAATTCGCGTCGATAATTTTCGGTGACGAGATACGCCGTGCCTAGCGCGGCACAAGTATACAACAAACTCGAGTTCGGACAAAAAAAGAAAACGGTTTTCGGACGCGTTTAACGCGACGGGAAAAACTTGTCGACGAATAAACCGAAAACGAAACGTTTACGCGCACTGGACGATACTTATTCCGGAGACCGTCGTATTTGTACGGTATATAATACGATTGACGGCCGTGAAAACAAATTACGCTTAATTTCGGACCCGGCGTCGGCGTAGTTGCGTAATCCGACGAACGAAAATGAATCGACATAGGTCGGGAAACGTCCGCGATATAATACAAAACCAGATCGCGTCTACCGGTGCCGGCGTCCGTTACTTATAAAGTATAAACCTCGGCCGATCGGCAATCCGAAATTCGTTTGGTCGTCCGGAACGAAAAAACCGCCACGCGTTAACGGGCGCGTTACGGAGTTAATTTCGAATTTCGAATAAAAGCCCCCACCCTCCACGACCGACACGACCACGGCGATAATAATAATCACGTACTTGCAATAACCAATAGCATCTTCTGTGGAACGTCGGGAGTATCGCCGAATGCACGTAGCATCCATAAATGCACTGTAAAAAAAACGAAAACGGTGAGGGAGGGCGCGGTTTATTATTTCGTCATTCTCGTTCGGTTAGTCGCGCGCAAAGTCGATATTCGTCGTTCCCGTAAATCGTATTACAAATACGGCAATAACGTTACGACGCAGGAACAAACCAAACCGATATATATATACAATCGCGTGTACGCGTTTTCGTTTCGACGTTCCTACGTAGATATCGACTCCGTGAACGAGAGTTGCACGCGGGTGACTGTTCAAAACGCGTCGACGGCTCAAAACGATTTTTCTTGTTTCCCGGTCGCCATATGTTACTCGTTTCGTACGACATCGGAAACGCTTATTGGACCCCGACGAGCTTTAAGCAAACACTTCTGGTCGTGGGACATGACGAGATGTCCGAATGGTATTCGGAATTTCGGGCAAGAAAGACGACCGCGGGCTACGTCAACGGGCGTGTTACGGTATTATTTACGACCGTGTCACACCGAGCTCCGAATAATCGTCCGAAAACGAATATTTCGAAAATTTTCGATCATTTCCGTTTTCGCTTTCTTATTGTCCGTTGGCAATTACGCGTTCATTTAAGTACCGTACTGGATGGTAACGACTCCTACGCGAAAATACGGAACGAATAATACGCCGTCGTTCCGGTCGGTACGTAAATCTCGAGAACCGCGAAAGCATGTTTGAGGGGGGAGGGGAGGGAAGTCACGGTCGTCGCGAAAAACGAACGGTTCGAAAACGATCTTACAACCGGCAACGACGACGACGTTTGCGCACTGCAGAAGCGCATTGGCCACTATCGAAACGTTGGCGGGCAATTTAACTTCGGTCCGCCCCCCTTCCCTCAACGATTTAACGTTCGTTTAATAACGGAACAACGGCAACCGACCGTATCGGTTTCCCGGACGTTCATCCGCTAAGATGTCCCACACGTCCTCGGGGTAGTCACCGTACGTAAAATTAACGTAATTTTAATTGGACACGGTGTTCCGCGCAAGAGGCGAACGGAAACGACGATCCATATCCCTCTAACCCCCAACCCGAAAAAACACCGAAACGCGCGTTCGCGCGTACCGTGACCGTTGCGCGTAAGCGTGTGAGGTCCCACAGGGCGCGGACAACTCCGGAGAGAAGTTTAAATTGCGTCGGGTCCTCCGAGTCGAGTAACCGGGCGCGGGTAGGCGTCCCGAAGTCCCGGGCGAGCGAACGGTCGATGGGAACGGCCTCGAAGAACACGCGAACACGGAACGGACACGACGGTCCCTTCCAGGCGATCATCACGCCGGTTCGTTCGTTTTACGGTCGCGTCGAAACGATCGAGCCAACTATTACGATAGACCGGAATATTGTGTACGGATAATTCGGGACGATACAGAGAGCCTGTCTTTGCGCCGGTCGGATTTAGGGACCGTGAGTCGTCGAAACTATTTTTAAACGATACGTTCGATCGTTTCGCGGAGCGTATTCTACGGCCAGGCCATTCCGAGGCGATTTCGCTGTGACCGACCGGTTCGGATAATGCGTACGTGACGGTCGGCCGTAAGCGTTCAGAGGAGCGAGCGAAAAAAGTGTTGGTGAGGGGGGGGGACGAAAACATTTCGCGGACGCGTCGAGAGCGCGACGCTTTTCGGACGGACGTTCCATCCGGTTCGACGAACGTTGAACGGTACAAAATCGATTGGAACTACGTGCGCGCCACATCGCCCGGACGACGTCGGTGTTCGGTCGCGCGGGACAAAAATACTTCGCTCGGATAAAATGGCCCGTTCGTAGAGAGGGCTCGGTGTCGTGTGCCAAAAAACGGAACGGAACCGACGTAAACACCCCGAACGCTTGTCGCTACGATTCAACGTCGTCCAGTATTATTTCGCGGCCATTACGATTATCCGCCCGAGTTTCGGTCGAACGTCCGTTAACGTGAAATAACGAGACGCCCGAACGAACGTTTTTACACTTTGTTTCGTTCGCCGTAAGTACGCCAACGGAATATACGACGGGTTCGGAACGGGCGTTATTTTCGGGATCGTTTTTTCTTTTTGTCGATAAAATGGGACGAACACGCGCCATTTATATTCGACGTTGTTAAACGTCGTCGATCGGTTGCGTTTAGCGTTTCGTATTTTCAAACGTTTGTCATCCACGAGCCGATATCCTAACGAGGCCGACCGTTATGTATATATTTTTTTCGATTCGTAAAATGTTTTATTTTCGGAACGAATTGGGTACCGAAATGAAAACGTATTCGCCGTTTCGGTCAGTTTTTGGTCGTCGATTGTTCAGCGCGTCGATAACAAATCCAGACGGGAACGTTTCAACGTAAAATAACCTAACGACGAGTTACGTCGGTTAATTGTTTATAGGTAAGTAATTTGTCGGATATTCCGACGGCTATTGGTAACTCGTTAGTTCCCGCCTTTGACACCCGTACACCTGCGACGTAACGAATAACTCGAAAAAAAAATGTATTCGAAAGACGCGCGTTCCGTATAAAACACGTAGAACGTGACGGAAAAAATTGTTTCCCCCCCGTATTCGTAAAAACTCCGGAGTAAAAAAACAAATTGACGCATATAAAGTTTCTGATTATAATATTAAAAGTAAGTACGATACGTGTATGTATATACACTTTATGTTCGTAACGTCGTTTCGAGCGTCGGAAAATACGTATATCGGATAAAAGTAAAAAAAAAAAATCGAAAAGTCAAGTTTTACAAGTAATTTTTACGCGAAGAACGGAAAAAGTGAACGAATTTTTCGCGCCCTAACTTTGAAAGTAAAATTAATCTTGACCGCCGAATCGCCGTTTTTTTTTTTTTATTACGTTAAATAAAAATATAAAGTTTTTCGAATTTGAGTGTCGGACCGACGCGACGTTCAAATAAAACGATATCGCGTTCCGTTAAACAAATATCGCGTCGGCAACCGCCCGGATACGTAAACACTGACCTCGGTTCCTTGAACTTTCAACTTCATATGGTCCTCGCGGGTCGTCTTGCCGTCCTTTCTCTTTTTCCAACAGTACCCGTCGCGTCGGTACCGGACTTTTTTCCGGCTGTACAACAACATCGAACCGCTTTTGGGCCTGAAAACATACGTACGCCATCAATAACCGTACGCGTCCGACGAACCCGTCGGTCGGATAGTTTTCGATTATTTCGTACGGCGAACCGGACGCTTTCCCAAATCGTCGGGTGTGAAGAACCGTAAACGGGCTCGGTCGAAAAAGAAGCGAACCGTATTCGCCACCGGGATCGATACACGTAGCGGTCAAAGGTCATTTTTTCGCCGGAATCGAGTTTAGCACGTCACGATCGGGGCCGAGCATTTTCAATTTTAGCGGCTCTCGACCTTTTTACGTACGTGTGGCTCGTCCCGAAAACGTTTTTTAACGATCGTTCGACATTTAATCAAAAAAAAAAAACGAAACGCGTCGTTATCGATTTACCGCAGTTATCTATATACCCGAGAACACGTTCGCGTGAAACCTAATGGTTTTTGACGGATGTGCCAGTCCCCCCCCCCCGGGGGGCCATTTTTCGATCACTACCGTCGCCCGGCGCTCCGTATAGGCAATTCAGCTACAGCCGGGAATTGTCGAAATCTTTCGGGGGCGGTTGGCACGATAATACGCGTATATTTCACGTCCGAAAATTGTCGGTTTCGTTTCGTCCGCGTCACGGCACGGCAAATCGCGCGGGAAGAATTTTTATCGGACACGGCGAACGGGACGCGGACGGCGACACGATCGATGCGCGCGCGAAATTCCTAGTACGGAGCAGACCCGCGGTCGGTCGGGGAATTTCGCGATTTCCCGTTCAGTCTCAGCGCGGGGCCGTACAACAAATCATAAACGACGGCCGACGGAAACGAACCCCCCCCCCTCCTTCCCCTCGAACGATTGAAATACGCTAACGAGTCTTTCGAACGGTCGTTACGTTTTTCCGGTATTCCGATTTACGACGGAGTATTGGAATATCACGGGCGACTCGTACTTACCGTTTTGTGTGCGCGGATGATTAATACCAATCGCGAGCTACTTTGTTTACTAACGAGTGACGTAGATGTGGGGGGGGGGAAATTCATGAGAGGCGTTTTTTTTACCGTGTTCGACGCCAGTCAAGCGTAAAAAAAAACGTTTCACGGCGCGTTCGAATATCAATTTATTTTCCGGCCGTAGTTTACACACTACTATCTCGGAACGTACGTCGCCGTACGTCGATCGAATTCCTAGACGAAAAAAAAAAAATTAACGCGACCAAGTTTTCTGTTTTCGCGCATCTTCGCGAGTGTGGTCGTTTACACGCGGAACGACACGCCGTTTGTCGCGTAATTGTCGACCATTTTCCCTCAAAACACACCATCGCCGTACTTCGCGTAAACCGTCCCCGGGCTATTGTACACCGTGGGGTGGACGCGATCAATGGAGACTTAATGGAACACTGACGACGACGACAATGTATCGGAAACGGTAAAAATTTTTCGGTTCGACGTACGAGCGGACCGGCGCGAGTTTAGGCCAACGTCCGTATCGTAATTGGTTCGGCGAACGGCAGAAACGGACGAAAAGACCGTAACGGGCAACTTTGGCGAATCGGCGGAGCGAACGAAAAAAAAAAAAAAAAACGAACGAACTAACAAACAAACAAACACCGCCGACTTAGGCCCGAGAAATCGTTTATAATTTATCGCGGACGAAACTCGAAAACTTTGGCACGTCGTGTTTAAATAGTTAAACGCGAGATACGCGTATTAAACAAACGGACCAAAACAAAAAAACAAAAAAAAAATAGCGGAAAATAAAGCGAAAACCCCGGTCGCGCGTTCGTACGCAACTTTTGTCGAAAACATTACCAACTCGATGATTCCCCGCCTCCCCCGTGTCCGCTCAAAATGTTTCCGGTGTTTACGCGGCGAAAAAAAAAATTCCGGTCGCCGGAGGTTTTCCTAAATGATCTTCGCCGCTCCTGCCGAATCGCCGGTCACGACGGGCACCGCTGCCCGTTTATAGTCTCGTGACGCACGCGCGGCGGTCTCGGGACGGGCGAAAACTTAATTATTTATTTCTCGTTTATTCGAAAAGTTTTCGATCGTGGGCGAGAGGACAGCGAAAACGTCGACTTCGTTCGCGAACTTCGCCAACGGAAGTACGGGTTTTTTTTTTTGTTTTTTTGTTTTCCGTCCCGCCCCGTTCGCGAAACGAGTCGCGGCGACCAGTACGGCGGCGGGCCGGCTACTAATATTCCCGCGCCCACGGGGACTGCTGGTCTAAAATCGAAACACGTACGCGACGCTCGTTAAAAACACGGAACGGAGCCGACGGCCGGCACCGTTTTCGGGCCTACGGTCCGTACCGCGTGCGCCACTCGGTACGCGGGGGGGCTGGCCAGAACGTCGATTCGCTACGTTTAACACGGAACCGCGTTCGTCTCGCTAAAATGGATCGTGTTATCTTAGTCGATCATTTACCTACGAAACGCGCGTTCCGGAAACGTCTATTCGACGACACCTCCTTAACGGCGCGGGTTCTCTGTCTGTCACGAGAGAATACACGAGTAGTCGACGTTCACTCCGGCACGGATATCTTTATCGTTGCCGAGCAAGCGAATAAATAGCGCCAAGTTTTTTTCGGAAGTCGGGAAACGTCCAGACCACTCTTCTTATAGTCCGTCCATATCGAAGAACACGAAAATGGAAAATTCGGTGCCGAACGCGCGGCGTATAGATCGACGAATACCGTCGATACGGACTTTATATATTATACACGGGTCCGTTATAAACGTAACGGGCATTTTCCGGGACAAAAAGATTTATTTATCGTACCGGTACAAACGCTTAAAATTCTTCAAAAATACTCTCCCCTATCGTATCCATACACTCGCGGGGACGCGTCTGCTAGGCCTGTAAGGTACCCTAAAACTCCTCGACGGGAATGTCCCGTAGGAACGTTGCAACATGCTTTCGGATGTTTTCCACGAACTTCCAATACGCTCTTCTTTCGGCTCTCTGTTCAGTCGGGGAAACAGAAAAAGTCGCACGGAACGCGAGTTGGGACTATAAGGCGGCTGGGGGACCACCGGGATGTTGCCACGGGCCAGGAAGTTGGTAACGACGCAGGCAACTACGAAACTCGAAGTCCTTTCTGGCGTTCCGTCAACACCTTCGGCGCGGATTTTGCGCATTTGCCGGTCCTCGGTCATTGTCCCGTGTACAACGAACGCGGACATGTTTTAGGGCGTCGGCGATTTGCTCAATCGACGGTCGGAACGTACAACTTGGCGCACACGCGATTCACGTTTTCGTCGGTTCTTGCCGTTGTTGGGCGTCCAGAACGGGCTTCATCGGCGATCTTGGACGTCTTGTGCCACCTTTCGGAACGTGAAATTCGGTAGTTCTCGCAGCATTGTCCATTCCAAGCCGCACACGAAACTTTTGATGGCGTATCGCTGTACAAGCGAATGCTCGTGTTACAATGTCGAAAAACACACTTTACGCGAAGGCACGTCTTTCCACTCTGACTGCACGGAGCGAATTGGCCACTGATTCCGTTCGAAGAACCCTGCCATCCCGTTCCTCGACCGGTTTTGTCCCGTTCCGATGGATAGTCGCGTCACAATCACGCGCGTTACTTTCACGACGAACCACGTATACGCCGGACGTTGGAACGATTTCCCGTATAAAACGGGATCGTATTCGGCCCGTTTTTGGACGAGCGGCGGCCTTTCGGTCTACGTTCGTTCCCGTAAAGCGGCCGACACGATACTCCCCCGGCCATCGGAGGTCCCTGGTGACGACGATTCGCGGGTTTACAAAGGCGTACACGCCGGCGCCGACGACAATCGTTATCGGCGGACAACGTAGACGTTTCGCACGTTCGGTAATTAAAAAAAAACAAACAAACGATCGTTGTATCACGACGAAATTCTCGCGTTCGTTTGTCGGCTGTTTTTATATCAACGACGACGCCGCGACTTACACGTAGGCGAACGACGGTTATTACGGCAATATCGTGACAGCGCCTGGTAATCGGCGGCGCCGTATAGACGTTATCGGTTTTCCACGCCGTTTCCGCGTTTCCCAAATAATACACACAGACCACGCGATATCAAACTTGACTACGTACCGGCTCCGCCTTTGGCCGGTGTTACAAATTGTCGACGTTCTGTAGGTAAATCGTTGTTACGAAACCGGACGTGTTACCACCGTGGTCGTTTTGAAAATTGAAAAACAACACGGGACGTATTCGTCGCGTTCGTAGGGCGTCGTACACGTTACGACGGTTTCGAACGTACGGAATACGTTTAGGCCGAACGAAATGAATTACGATAATCAACCGCTTTTCGACGACCGGTGTTAGAGGGCATTCGGTTAAGTTCGATCGTTCGAAAACGTCGCGAGTACAATGAAATTAAAAAAAAACGATAATTTAATTACGTCGTTTCACTACGTCGTTTTTTTACTGGATTGTTCAATCGTTACATTTTAACGAAGCGAATCTACCGAAACGTTCGGTTCGTTCGCCGACGATAGATAATCGCTAAAGCGGTCGAAACGAAATTAAAAATAAACATTATTTGCGGACGAGACGAAAGGCGAATCATAAATAACTAATGTCGGCACACGAATAATTAACTATTTATAATAAATATTAACATAATATAGACAGGCGCTCGTTATATGATATCAATAAATAATCAACGACTTGGAATAACGTATATATATATATATATATATAAAGATAAATAAAACGGATCAGAACACGATCACGCGGACAAACTAATCGTTGACTTCGTCGACGTAATACCGCGAAAGTACACAGAGACACAGTATACCGCAACGACAACGATTTAGGAACTACACAAATCACGAACAAATACGATTTTCGTGAGCAACTTTGTCGGCGCAACAGACACCAAGAACACACAACGTCTTCTTCTGGATGTCTAGTGGCACGCTAAACGACCGCCTCTTAGGCAGAACGTCGAACAGGCGACGACGACACCGATAATCGCGGCCGGAATTTTCCGCGTATGATATTTTCGGTGTACAATAATCGCCGGTCGGACTTGTTGAACGTTGCGCAACCGATATATTGTAGCGCGAACAATTACTATGATCACCCGTTTTCGACGATCGGTCGTTCGGTTAAGTTCGATCGTTCCCAAAATGTATATTCGGATCGTCCGAAAACGTCGCGAATAACGGTGAAAAATAATAAACAAAAACGATAATTTCATTTCGTCGTTTTACGACGAAGTCTTTTATTGAGAACCACTTGTTCAATCGTTCCATTTTAACGAAACGAATCTTCCGAAACGTTCGGTTCGTTCGCCGACGTTAGATATAATCGCTAAAACGGTCGAATTTCGTAAACGACTTTGTATCAGAAAGAATTTGCGCTCGTGGTATCGGCCACGGATGTAAATTGCGAGCGCTCGGTTACAAACATAAATAAAAGAGTTCGCGCCCCCACGCGCGCGCGCACACACACACACACACACACACACACAAGGAATGACCCCGGCTTAGTGATTTATGCGCATCACGTGTAATAAAATATTTTCGGTTGGCGGGGTAACGGCGACGCGTCCCGAAAAGGACTCGCTATTTATTATTGCGTTTTAGTTTTTGGCCACATTCGCGAAACGTACTTAGGGTTTCGGGATGACGAGTGAACGCGCCGTGTTCCGTTAGTAGTATTTCTTTTACTAAGCGCGTGGACACGGTCGTTTCGCCGTCGTTGGTTGTTGCGTAAAAATTATTCGCGGCCGACCTCGGCAATCGTATACATCCGTCGTATTTTGACCGCCGTCGTTCCGTTTACGAATTCGCCAACGCGTACCGGATCCGCGGCGTTCAAATAAATCGACGTTACTCGAAATCCGAAGAAAATTCGGACCCCCCCCGCGCCCTTCCCGAGGGGGGTGGGGCGTTTTGTACAACGTTTATGGCCACGTCGTTCACTTACCGGATCGAAACGCCGAACGGTAATTATCGTACCGATTCAAACGTCGAGTTCGACGGGAAACGCGTGGCCCGCGGGACTCCTCGGCGCGCGTTTCGTTTTCGCCGTAGATTCCAGTCCGCGGTGACGGTTCGCACGAATCGATCAATTTTCGTTCCGTACCGTAAAAAAACAACGGATTAGAACCCCCCCCCCCCGATGAAAAGCGCGGCCCCGAACGCGCGGTACTAAAATGAAAATACGCGCGTTTCCGTCTTGGCCCGGCGATCCGTTAGCCGAAAATTCCACGATTGTCGGCTTTCGCCTTCCCGAACGGGTCGAAAATGCGTCCCCAAATGGACGCTATTCGCGTCTCGCGTTATTTCGAAATTGATCAACGAGCGTTTACGGACGTTCGGAATCGCGTTTTAATAACGTACGAGGGATGGTCCGATAAGTACTTAGCCGATGGTGCCGGTATCGCAAGAGAGATTTACTATCGTGTGGTACGTTCTCGTAGACGGCTACTGTCGAAATTTCAACCGAATCGGATTCGTAGTTTTGTTTTGACCGCGTGTAGAAGCGGACGTGAAAAATGGAAAAATAGCAATATCGGTCGGTGATTCGATTCTTGCGATTGGCAGGGAAATCGCGCAGCGAAATCAAAGAGCGCTCGGTGACACTTCGCCTTCGACGACGACAGTCGAAAATTGGTTTAACGAGTTTCCGTAACCAATTAAACGCCGTTTGCCGTCCAACGTTCTCGTAAACGTTTAGTCCGCTCGGGTCGCGGTATCGACGTAGTTAAATGAACGAACAATAATCGCCGAACGTAGAAAACAGACCGTTCGTTTCGCGTACGATACGGTGACTTTGGGCCCGAGGTACCGTAAAAACGCGCGTGCACTCACCTTATTTTCACTTCTTTCGACTGCCATTCGTTGTGCCTCTCGAAGTTGATCAGTATGGCCGCTATTTCCTATAAAAACGTACAAAACACACGAATCAACGAAAGCGTGTCCCGCCGAACGCGGTTTTACTTTCCGAACCGCCGCGCGTTTTCAATTTGCGCGCCCCGTTGTTGCCGAAAATAACGGACGGACGCGGCCATATATGAGCCGCGCGCGAAAGTTTCGAGTTTCGTTATCGAAACGAAAATTTGTAATAACGAGACCGGGCGCCGAAAGTAATATTAGCCGCCCCTTAAAATTATGCGCGGTAATAAACTTTCGTGATTTACAGTTTCCGCGTAATAGTTTTCGCGTCGAGATAAATATCGGGGGAGGGGGAGGAGGTTTCGTTCGGGGTCGTTATTATTTTATTACGTTCTTTGCTCCCTTTTCGTAAATATTATTTGTAAATAAAAACTTCGGATATAGTAATTTTCGTTCTTGAACTTTTCGCGTAATTAAAATCGCGCCACTGTTCTTCGAATACGCCGCTACTTTCGCGGGTGCGTTTTTCTTTTCTTTTTTTTTTATCGTTTTTCGATTTATTTTCTTTTATCGTTCCCCACTGTCGCCGGAAAGCGTCGAAAATACGATACTCGGAAATCCCGTTTGCCGAAAGAAAACAGAGCCGGGGGACATTTGCCGTACGTAATTGTATTCGTAATAGAATGATAAAAAAAGCACGGGCGCATCGTCTTTTCACTAAACCGTGTTTATTCGTCGTTAACGAAATAACTCCCCCGTTCTAAAAATACACGAAAAATTCGTAAATTTGTACGTATATATTCGTAAATTCTGAATATAATATATAGTAAACGTACGTCAATGACGAATTCTCTAGGTAGTACTTCGGTGCGAGGTGGCGCACCACGGAGGAATATTATCGATCGTATAACAATGACGATCGGCCGGTAAAGGCTCTATGAGTTTACGTACAATTTACCGAAATTGGCCGACTTGTACGTATCGTCGCGTTCCAGAATGTTAACGGGGCGAACGGATTCCCATCCTCCCGGACCCGGTACGTAACGATTGTTGTTCCGTGCGTGATGCCGTCCTCTATAGCCCCGGGTGACGCCAATTGTCGCGCCGTAAAAGAACGCGACCGTCGACGTGGTCGGACAAGGAGGGGGGCGGCGGAGGGAGGGTTCATCGTGTCCGATGGAGTGAGGAACGATCTGACGTCCGACGGTACGAACGGCGGGTTGAAACGCGAATCCGCGCCGTTCGAAAAGCTCGGTTGCCGAACCGGCGGCGCTCCGGGACGACGAAGAAACGATACTCTCGGCCGCCGACGAAATACCGACGGGATTTTTCGCGCGATTACGACGAGTGATCGGTTTTTTTTTCCAACACTACCCACCATTCCTATCCGTCGGCGGCCAAGTCGTTGCACGGTGTGTAATTACTAACCGGTCACGTAAGGAAAATTAACGCGACCGTTAATTACGGGCGGCATGAGGGAGCCGCCACTGTCCGAGGACGGCGCGGGCGTAACGAAATACGCCGGCCGCGGATACGGCTAGTAGGGCGTACCGAATAGGGGAGTGGTGTGGTGGTGGTGGTGGTGGTGGTGGTGGTGGTGGGGGGTCGAGTGGCAGACACGTGGGGATTATGTGCCGTCCGTGTGAGGGATTGGCGGCGGTGGGGAGATACCTCGCGCGATATTAACCCCGAAAGGGTGTCGGGCTGTCGCTGCGGGACAAATTTCTCTAACAACCGACCATATTTTCCGCTCGACACGCGTAATTTATCGTCGTTTCGGATTCGGCGCCGCGTGTTCCGATAAAAACGAACCCGAAAACAAATTTCGTAAAATTTTCGTTCGTTCGGTTTTTTTGTTTCTTCGATGCGTTTCGCGACGAGGTGCGTTCGACGCGATTTTCCATTTTCCGATAGGCGCGAAACGATTTTCCCCTCCGTTATCACGCGTATTTATTCGCCGGCCCGGACGTTAGCGACGATTTTACGTACCACGTTCGGGTTACGCGCGACGATAAATATAGTTTTCGCTTCGCCCGGACGTCCCCGGCGTCGAAACAACGGCCAAAATTACGGTTTCCCGAATATATTCGCCGTAGACGAACAAATATAATCGAAAGACCCGTCGGGAACACTTTTTACGTTTTTCGAACGAGCATCGTTAACCGAAATTAACCGGCGCTTTGTAAACGTCCCGTAATACGGCCGCGAATTAGTATTACAACGGGCGTGTATAGCCGCGGGACCCGAGAGCGTGCCAATAACGGGAACAATTTTCCGCCATCGTGGACGCGACGGGGGCCGCGCGGGGTTCGGTCCCGAGGCGCCGCACTTACGTACCACTCTGCTCGCGCCTGTTACGACACGACGATCAAGCGGCAAAACGAACGGATTCACGGCCCGAAACATTTTACGGAATTCCGCGAGCACTAATCCGCGCATTTCGTTTCGTTCGTATACGAAACGAACGGCTAACGAAACCGTATTTATTTCGTATCGTCCGTATTTTTCGTATAAAATCGACGAAGGAAAAATAACGCCCATTAATCGTGTATTGTATTATCCGGAAAGGTTTAGGGGGTTTTTTTTTTTTTTTTTTAGAAAAACGTAAAAAATCGGCGCGACGCACAAATAAAACGAATTTTTCTCGATACGCCCGCCGGACGCGTATTCGATAAAATCGCGATAAATCTCGTCGATATTTACACGCGCCACCGTTCCATCCCTCCCCGGCCGTTGTTGCGCTCGTTCGGGGCGACGTTCGATTATTTATTCTCGCTTCGCGTTCCGTACGGCCTAGTGACAAAAAAAAAATAAAAAACACTATCCCTCCCCCCTCCCCGTACCGAGATTTCACGCTCGGTTCGTTAGTCCAGCTTCGCCCGGCAACGGAACGCGGCCGCGCGATTATAACGCCGCCGGAACGTTCCGCGCCGGCCAAGAATATCCATTTACCGTCCGCGTCGTCGCCGCGTAACGGCCGAATTATTCATTAGCCGCCGCCGCCCGAACAACACGTGTCGTCGCCGGAGTGTAAAATACGTAAATCGATCGACTTCGACGTTCGGCGCCCGTCGCCTTTTCGCCCATTCGTCCGGTCTCGCGTACCGTTTACGCGTTTTTCACGACCATTCCGGGTCGTGTTATCCGGCGACGACGTAAAACGCGACCCACGAATTCGCGCAGTATATTTCTGCCCAAAAGTCGTTCGGGTACGCCTCTAATCGAAAATCGTTCGTTCGTAATTTACCGACGTTTTATCGGACGCTACACGTGAACGTTGGTCTCGGTGTTCGTCCGTTTTTCCCATTTCGCCAATCGTCGCGCCCTCCGGTCCGGCCCGCTCGTTTTTCTACCGTCGTCGACGTTCGGTTTCTCGCGATTTCCGCGCGTATCGATCTCAAGCGCCGCCGCAATCGTACGGACGGTTTTCATTGTTCTTTTAACGCGCGACTGGAGTTGAAAAAACACACGCGCCCGCGTACAAAAAAAAAACAACCCGCCGCGTTCCTTTGTGCGACGAATAATTAATTCGAACCGTTCGACGATTCGTTTATTTCCTAAACATTTTGTATTGTTTTCGCGCCGGCTTTCAATGTTTACTTCGTGGCGTACGCGGCCCCGGTTTCCTTTTTTAATTCGGAAAAACCGATCCGCGGCGTGCGCTCTTTTTACCGACGTTCCGTTTGTGTTCGTCCGGTTCACCGATTTCACGGGCGCAAGTTACGCTAAACCGTTACCGAAATATCTCGGCGAATTCCGCGCCGGAATTCCAGGCGTACCGAACGACGACAAAATGACGCCCCGATACGCGGTAGTACGCGTCTACACGCTGTCGACGCGTTTATCAGCCGATTCGAAAATAAAAATACGCATTTACGAAACAGTAGTACGTCGGAACGCGTTCGACGAACAATTGCCTTTTAGAGGAATAACGTGGTTTCGTCGATTAATCGGGTCGTGAATTTTCAAGTTCACCCGAAAACGTGTCGAGGCGAAACTTCGAAACTAATTCGTTTAAGCGCGGCAATACGTTTCTACAACTACCGCCGCTATTCGAGAATCGACGCGTTCCCGTCGGAGAGGATTATAGTGCGCTTTATAAACGTCACTCTCGTACCGAAGTCGGCGATATTTTATTTTTTCCTTGTTCCGTCGTCGACCGATTCGTATTGTCAACTCTTCCGATAGAAGCGTTTCAAAAACGAAACGATACGGGTAATAATAATGGATGGAAACGACGAACCGTTAGAAAAACGGAGAAATCGTTTTCCTTCGTTTAAAAAATAGAGAAAACGCCTCGCACGAACGTCCCGGACGAAGAATTGCCCGTAAACGAAACCGGTGCCCGGTAAATCGGGCGAGTAGACGCGCGCCGAAGTAGTAACTCGATCGGAATCGACTTACGTAACCGGCCGACGTAATTTTATCGACGATTTTACGACACGTTCGCTGACGGTCTTCTCGGCACGTAGGCGGGACAGCTCGTCGTCGTTCGTCACCCTGAGCCGATTGTGAACGACACGGCGGCGGTGGCGGAACTGGTAATGGACGAGTGGACGGCGGCGGGGGGTGACGACGATTGCCGGTGGCCGAATGTTCGCGAAGAACGCGCGCGGCTGTTGATCACGAGCGCGCGACGACGGCGGGGGCGGAAAGCGCGAAATTATTTTCGCGCCGGTTCGGGAACGGTAATAAACGTTTTTTCCCCGGAGAAATATTTCCAATTACGGCGACGACGCCGGTAAACTGCGTGGAGGAATAGGTGGGGGGGGAGAGCGCCGTCTGGTATTTGCTCGCCGGCCGTGTTCCGGTACAGGGTAGTTTTTCGTTTCGCCATCGAACACGCGCCGCCATCCTGGTTCGGATTTCCCCATCCCCCCCCGGTGGCCGTTTTCGAAATTACGCGTCCCGTCGTCGCGCGAGGATGCCCGTTCCGGCCCCCCCCCCAACGACCATAAGCCATATTCGCCACCACCGTCGTACGGAAACGAATCGACGACACCCGACGACAACGCCCGGTCGGGTGTAACGTACGTAGGACCCCGTCGGTGGCACCCCAAAACGAATTCCTCATGGAAAATCGCGTCCACCCCGGCCGAGCCAACGGAAACATCACCCTGTATACGGGTATAAGTACCGTTTATCGCGCGACCTATTTTATCCCCTCGTACGTAGTAAAGCCAGCGGTGCGCGCACCTTGCCGTACGGCAATTATTCAGCGGTTAAATTGGGTGGCGGTTGACTGGGTGACAGTGGCGGGGAACGCGGCGGTAGCCGAGTCGCCTTACCTAATACGTTTGAAACGCGACCCGAGAAAAAACCTTGGTACATTGTTTTTCGTCGATCGGTTCCGAAATCGACAAACGCCATCGTTATTCCGCGTCGGGATCGTTCGGCGACGGATTTTCGTTTTAAAAAAAAATTTTTTTTTTACAAAAATTGCCCGGGACGATTGGTGGCCGAATATACACGACAAGTAAACGAAACGCGTTCCGATCGAAAACGGAAATCCGTCAACGTACACCGATCGGACCAACGCGTCCAATTACCGTTTCGCGGACGCCTAGTTCGTCCAGTCGGTCGTTTCCTCGACGGCGGCGGCGGACGGTCGGGAGTCGCCATCCCTGCCGCGGATCCGGCGACGGAAGTTCGCGCGAACGACGCGATAAACTCGTACGCACGTGTACGAGACGGCGCGTATACACACGTAGGGCCGACAACGCGAGAAAGTTTAACCGTGGCGCGCGGCTGTGTATATTAATATTTCATCGCGGGCCCGCCCAGCCGACCGTCGGTGGCGGCGGGACGACCGTATACGAAAGATGATAAATTATCGTTATTGACCGGCCAGATACGCGGACACGAAGCGGCAGTCTCCCGGCCGGCGGTGCCGCCGCTACGATTCGCCGGCGTCGACGACCGACCGAAGTTCGCGCGTAATTTATTTACGACGGCACCTACAATCCGCCCGCGTACGTCGGTGGGCAACGCGTACGGGCGCCCACTGTCGAAACGAATCGCTAACGGCCATCGTTTCGTTTGGTTTCGTCGTTTTCCCGAAAAATGGCCGCCGGCGACGAACCGAAAACGTTTCGTCCGGCCTACGCCGAAATTCGAACGTCGTTCGCGCTCCGTACCGGACAGATGACGATTCGAAAAAGTAAACCGGGTATTCGTTCCGATTACGCGATCGTTCGCGGTACCGTTTACGATTGCCGCGCAACCTTGGCGACCACCGAACCAAACGTATATAAAAAAACTGGACGGGATCGGTCCCGTGAAAGGCCTCGACAAATTTAAGTTCTTCGACACGTTCTCTACACACACGGATAGACATTGGTAGTTCACCGATAATTTAACGTGGTACGGGCGCGATCGTATTTTAAACGGAAAATAATCGTCGCGGGACGCGGCTAGTGGTCGGCCCGGTGGAATTTAATTAAAAAAAAAAAGAAAAAAACGGAACGAGAAAAAAAAACCGTTCCGGGCGACGGGACAGCGCGGACGGGAAAGGGATTTAATTTCGCGCGCGATAATAATACTACTACGTCGGCGATAGGAACGAACAATAATATCGCGATTAATTCACTAGGCGCCCGGAATAATTCGTGAGCCGGGCGTGTGCGCGTATACGCGAGTCCTTCGCCGCCGACGTATATATTTCACGCGGAGTGTCAACCGCGACCGCCGCCGCCGCCACCACCTTGCGCGCAATCACCCATACGACGTAAACAACGAGCGCGTACGAGAAAATTACCGCCTTCCTCGGCCTGAACGTTTCATTAGTTTCGGAATAACGATTGTCCGAACGGCGACGTCTACACGTGGTAACGGATTTTCGGGTACGCGTGTAGTCGTCGCCGCGTGGCGTTTCCGGGCCGGTGGGTATTGTTCGCCGGCCCGGACAATTGCGTTCGATCGACGGACGCCATTAATTCGTTCGCGGACCATCGAATGGACGACGACGCCGTAAGTGACGGACGGCGGCCGACGTACGGTTTTCTTTCCGATCCGACAATGTACGTCGCGGACACTAAACGCGTCTGTCGCGAATCAACGTGAACTTTTGTAGGAACGTCGCGCGTTTCCGTTCGTCGACGATACTATTATTACTGACGGGACGAAACGAACGGTTCGCGGTTAAACGATTCGTACCGACGGTATTCGATTCGTCAGGAACGTTCCGATTTTCGTCCGGCGATTGTCGTTCACGGCCTGTGGCGCCAAGGGAGGAACGGCCACGTTTGTAACGATTCGGACGAGAACGGGCGGTCTGAAAAATGTCCGTTAACGAGATACCGGAAAGGGTCGAAATCTAAAATGGGTACAATCGTAACAATGGAGACACAGGCGGTGGTAAAATAACGGGACGCGGCCAAGTACGTTTTTCGGAACGTAACCAGTACGGGTGGGGGAAGAGCTAAAAATCTTTTTTCGACGACGATTAACAACCGTATCGGCCACGTAGGCCGGATCGACACGTTTATCGAATCCCCGGGAGACGGCTCACGCGCTCGAACGAGCGTAATTACTCGTCCGCGTACGTACGTGTCCGTTTATCCAGGGACGGTGATTGTCGTCGAAGACGAACCCCGAACAGACAGGGACACGGACAGTGTAGTCCTCCTAGCGAGATATCCGTCGCCTATACACGTAAGACGGTAAAATGAGAGTTTCGAGTGGCGGCTGGGCACACACAACAACAATACCCGGGACTACTCTTAGTCTAGTATTGATTGGGGCCGGGGGGCTAGTAGGACTACGTGCGTATACGAACGTGTGTGTGTGTGAGCGTATCATTCACACCCTCCCCTCCGTTCCTTTTGGTCGACCGCCGGAGATTTCCGTAAAATATATTACCGGCGGGTGGGGAGGGAGCGTGTCCCCGTTTTTTTCGGTCCCGACACGCTTTCCGTTTCGCCGTTTTATCGTCGCGTACACGGCGACGGATCTCCTGACCGGTGGCCAAACGGCGTTTCGTTCGGTGTTCTTCAAATGTTCGCGTCTCGTCTTTTACGGGCCCCCGAACGTCACACGAGCGCGGCGGTACGGGAGAAGCGCCGTCGTTTTTCGGTCCGACGTCTGTGCGAGATTTGAAGTATTTGGCGACGAAACCGCGCGGTAACGTTCCGATCGACGGGTGTGCGTTCGGCCGACAAACCGGTTGACCGGACGATATGTGTGAACGGCGTTCGTAAAAAAAAAAAATGGGCCGCCGACGAGCGCCTAACGTTATGACGGTTCCGTACGAAACACCGAAGAAAATGCGGAAAAAGTAAAACGGCGGAATCGCCGAAATCTCGATTGTAATTGATCCAAATCGTCGTCGCTGGGAAGCGACGCTGTTTTTCAATTTCTAAACACGGTCGTTTTTGTAACGAGGCCGGCGGTAAATGGACGTATTCCGTCGGTTCCAATCTCCCGTGGGGTGTGGTGGGCGGGGGAGGGCGAGGCACGAAAAACGAATTAATAAATCGTTAACGGCGACCGCCCCGTTTTTTCAATTTGAAAACGCGCCGGAAATTTTCGATCGTGTCGTTACTGCCGACAAGCGACGGCGCGTGCTCTCGCCAGATTATCATGATGTCCGCCGGGAGAAATGTTCGAGCGCGGTGTTTTCACCGACCTCCGGCGGGTATTTTGTTTTGTTTTTTTGTTACTCGAACCCCGACGAGTCGCGTCGATTTCCGCGTATACGTTAAATAACCGTAAAAACGACGGCGTACCTACACGTACACGTTGCGTCCGCGTTGTAGCGCGTATTTATTTTCGGAAAACGCGGAATTTCCGTTTATGTCCCCGGGGAAATTCGAATTTTAAACGCGATAGCTTTCGTCGGATATTTTTTTTTTTTTTTGACGAGAAACAATCCGCGACCGGACGAAGAGTTAACATAGAATTCGCCTAGTCCCGCCGTTGGCCGGCCAACATTTTCGTTACACTCGCTCGGACGATGCACAACCGACGAATACGTTCTGCGCGGCGTTCGAACTTGTTTCACGCGATTTCATCATAGAACGACGACGCTGACGACGAAAATCGCGCGGCCACCCCTCCTAACCGACCGTAAACGTCCGTCAAAAAACAATACCGAAACGCTCGTCGAAAATCGAAATAAAAACGAAAATCTCCGTAACCGTACAGTTTTAGGCCGTACATTTCAAATATATTTTACGCGCCTTTTTCTCTTTACAACGTCCAACGTCGGTGTACGATTTTTGCCGTATCGACAATATTCTCGCCAATCGTTTTTCCCACATTACACGCTCGTACCGTGCCGCGTTTTGAGGCGAACGACCAAAGACTTTCCCCGTCGCGTTCGTTACAATACCTACGCGAACTGTGACGCGCGCCTACGAAATTTCAAACTAATTACGCGTAGTATCGTTTTTTGACGAACTTATTTCCAAAACGACGACATAATATCTAACGAAATTTTTTTTATCGGCGAGACGACGGCCGCAAGGCAAACCGTCGATTTCTGGAGTACGTTCGTCGGAGAAGATAAACGCGAGTTCCGTGACAAAGAATAGCTCCGCGGGGATCAGTAAAATGGGCGAAATCGGCGGTGCACCTCCTAGATCGTTTACTTTGTCTCGCGATCCAAATATGAAAACAAAACGTTCGCGCGGCCCGTTATTTTCGTATTCGGGTCGCGTTTACACCGCCGTGACAGAGAAATAAGAGAAAATCGTTTTCGGAACGTACGGAGACGATATGCCCGTTTTAGTGCCGTGTACGCTATACGGCGGCACGGAACGTTAAAAAATGGCTGGAGCAGCAAACGTTGCCGTTTATCGCGGAGAAAAGAAAACCACGGCGGGGTTCGAATAATTCGTTTACGGGAATGTTTTCGGAATCCCTTAAGCGCGGCAATTAACGAAAATATAAATAAATTACGTTTATTGCGAGCGCGCGGTTATTATTAGCGAGCACCGGCCGACTAGCGGGAAGAATTTTAATCAAAATTTAGCGACGCTCGCGCGTAGCCACTTAAAACGGCGAGGGTTTTGGCGAATACGCGTTCGACGTAACGCGCCCGTGTTTCGTGCTGGTAACACGGACATTTTATTAACGCGTAAACGTCGTTAACTTTGGTCGGTTCAACGCGTATTTCGCGTCACGACGATTCGTTTTTAAAAACCGGACGGCCTTTCAAAGCGGTCGTTTAAACGCTTTCGAAAGCGATCGTCGCCGTGTTTACGTTATGATTGTACGGGCACGGTCGTCGTCGTTGCGGAAAGTGGTGGTGGTGGGTCGTTGCCCCTTCGTTGTTTCATTCGGAACGCCCGTTTACGGGACGATCGCTTTGAATAGGTCCGAGGGCGTTAATCACTCCGTAGGTTACCGAAAACCACCGTGCACGACACCGATAAGTAGTAAAACGACGAACTTACTTATCGTTCACCAGGACGGGAATTTCGAGTTTCCGCGGAGGCGGCGCCTGGCCCGGACAATCCGCCAACTCGGTAAAATATATACGCCGGGCTATAAGTTACGTAATTAACGAGCGTCGGCGGACGCGACAAACGGTCGGAAAAACGTCGGCCGTATATATAGATATAAACACGGTTTGGCGGTACGTCGCGGTCGCCGGAGCGCGTATTTATCGCGGACCCCGGCATTCGTAATTCGCCAGCTCGTCGTCCGCCGCCGCCGGCCGACCGTGACGGGGCGATCGGTGACGAGGCGTAAATCGTGGGTCCGCCGTCCGCCGCCATGACGAAAATCGTCGAAACCGACGCGGCCGTCCGTAATTATCGTCCCGGCGCGTTCTTCGCCGTCGTCATTGCCCTCCCCCTCACATACACGCCGGGCCGATATAATAAACGGATTTATTCCGATACGGAATCGTCGGGAGAGCGCTCGAAGGGCCAGTCGAACCGTGAAAAAATAACTGATGACATTGTACATATAAGCCATTATTCGTCGAAACGAGAAAAATTGATTAGGTACGTACATACCTAATACACGTGTGTGTGTGTGTGTGTGTGTGTGTAACGTACGTATATAGGCGCGCGTATTGTATACGTGTACAAAATAAATGTGTACCCGTCGTACAACGGCGGAGGGTATATATATATATAAAAGAGGAACGCAAATAAAACTATTTTATTACGAATGTTTTTTCGAAGGATGTTGTACCCGGGGCCAGCTGGGGGAAAAACAATTTATTTCCCCGCGTACGTATACGTATATATATATGTACACACGTACGGATGGGCGCCGCTGAAATCGTCGATTTCAATCCCTCGAGCGATTTCGATTTCGTTTTAAATATTCAAGTATACACGCGAGCGCCGACGATCGATCCGGCCGTCGAAAATAATCGTACCGCGGCGTGCGCCCCTCCACCGGGAACGCGGATCGGAGGAATTGGCCGCCCGGGTTGGTTCCCGTAGATGGTGACCGCAGACGACAACCGGACCGGGTTGTTCGCCGTAATAAACCCGGCGCGCGACACGTTCGGGAGGGCGCGGGATCGGTCGCGTTTGAATTAGAACGTTTTAGGCGAACCGTACGAGTTTATCATTGCTACTCGCCGATACGTTCACTCGTTAACTCGATAAACGAACCGCGTGCCCCCCCCCTGAAAACGTTCCCCCTATTCCGATTCGGGATTTGGCCATTTTCACGCGCTATTCTTAACGCGAAGGCGCTTACGTCTTCTGCGACCGTCGCGAATACCACATCGGGACGGAGATTACGGCGTAGTATCCATTTTTACTAACCGCTGTTTCGAACGGTAACACCGACGGATTCTGGACGAGCATAACGGTCTCGTTTTCGATTATATTACAGAAAAACGTATCGTCAATTTAAATTTAACAATTTAAGGAAATTAAATCGTCGTTTCACGCGAAAATTGTCGAATTCGAACACGATTTTCGAAAAAAATATTTACAAATTATTTTTTTTTTGATATTTTTCTAAATAAAGTTTTTTGAAATTCTTCAGCGGCCGTTCGTCCGACACGTATACGAAGTTAGACGTTTCGTTAGACGTTTTTTCGTTATTCATTTTCGTACGTAAACAAGAAAATTATCGACGAAACGCCACGTATCGGTCACGACGAAACCGATCGAACACAAATCTCTCTCCGAACTTATTAACGGTTTCGGTTTTTCGTAATTTGCCGGTAATGTGTTCGTACGGGAGGGAATTTCGAGGGCGCCGAAAACGGTCTACGAAACGACCGGCCGCCGACCGGATGCGTAGGCCGTTCACGAACACACGGCGAATGTGCGACGACGACGACGCGAAAGTCGGACATACACGTAAGGACGACCGATTCCGCGGCCATCGTCGGCGATCGATAAATACGGCCGGCGCGTCGGCGTATAGTTCGTAAATCGAGCGTGCCGACGCGTTTTATTCGAGAAGTATACTTCGGGTACGTTCCGGGGGTTTTATTAACAATCGTTACCGTTATTCCGGCGAAACCGAAACGTCGCGACGGCCGTTTTTGTCGTACGCGTCCGGGCGACGGCAAATGAGGCGACGCGTCCCGCTATTCGGTTTATCGAAATGTTGGCAAATACAAAACAAAAAAAAAAAACGTCTCTTCTTTCCGTTCGTTAAACGAACGCGCACGAAGAGTCCCCGGGCGCGTTAACCAGTCTCGAACTCGATCGATCTATCGAACCGTCCCGGGCCGGGAATACGTAACGAACATTATTTCCTTCGATCGCTCTCTCATTCGTCCGCGAACAATACCCCAAGTACGATCGCGCCGCTCTTTTTTCTCGTCCCAACCTTCTCCTTCCAGCGTTCCCGCAGTTACCGTCTCCCTCCTTATGTCACGTCCCCTCCCGTTCCCGTCGGAGTCACTCCTGATCGAATATCCCGTCCGAATATAAAAAAAACCCGTCGGGCGCACGACGGTCGCCTGCATCCATTGGTGCGCGGAACGGTGAACGACGCGTTGCAAGTACCGCGCGATTTTCGTGACGGACTACCGACCGGGCGCGAACGTGTGCCGGCCGTACCGGCGTACTCTCATACGCGAACGGAACGGCGAAAATGACCGTCCGAAAATCGCCGGTTGTTGTCGGACCTATCGCGCGGCGCGACGAACGAAGAGCGAAAAAGACGAAAAGTATATATATATATTTAGGGTAAACCGGCCGAGGAATTGAATTGTACGACCGTGCGCGGCAGTCGAGTGAAATGGCGGAAGGTGTGCGCGCGTGTATGTGCACGTATATACCATATACGTATATATACACACGCGTATAGTAGCGGCGGTCTAATAGAGTATGAAATCCGATAAATTCGCCGTTTTATATTCAACCGGCGAAACGGCCGAGCGCTGTAGGAGGAACGTGGTGGTGGTGGTCGTCCCTCGCCCGCGAACCCCACACCGGACCACGGGCGCACCCTCCGGCCCGGTAACGTCTAAATTGACATTTCGTACGTACGCGACGAACTGGTCTTTATTTTATATATATATATATATATATATATATATATATATGGACGGGTGGTTCGAGACGAAAATACCGGATCGTGGAAACGGCGGCGTAATGTTTAAACGGCGTATACGCCCGCCGGTATTAAATTCGAAATTTATGATAAATCGTTAGAGGATTGCCCGGGTACGATACATACGGATTCCGATGGTGTTTCGCCGCCGCCTGTGGAAACAAAACGACCGCCGAAACGGACGAGTTTGCCGTTTTTTCCATCGCCAATTTCGAAACCGACCCCTTTAAAACGGTTCGTGTGGCCGACGACGGGCGCGACGTTTTCCCGTTCGGTCAACGGACAGTCGAAATGTCCACGGCGGCGGTATACACGCGCGGACGTTTTACGAGCCCGCCCGTCTTGCACGCGAGAATACGAATTTTTCGCCGCCGGTTCGATACGCCAGCGGCGTTCGCGCGTCGACGTGTTCTCCACCGAAACGTACGTCGATAAGGCACTTCTTAGGCACCGACCGTCCGCCGGTGAATCGTATTTTTCGTAAATAAAACGTTCCAGGGGGCGCTCGTCGTATTCCGTATTACGACAGGTTTGTAGCACGAGTGGCGCGGCGGGAAGGCGAAGAAGCCGACACGAAGCCATTGCCACACGGCGCGTCGTCGCTCGCGCTTGTTATTATTATTATTATTTTTTTTTTTGTGCGGCTTCGACGTGTGCGAAATATATTGTATTATAAGTGTTATGAAAGAACGTAGTTTACAACGCGTAACCGTAAACCTTTGAACTGATTCGCGACGACGCGACGAACGGTTTTACACCGAGTTCGTTAAATATTTGTCGCGCCCCGTAATTGCCCGGCGCGCGTCCGACCCGTTCGCGAATATCGAAAACGCGTTCCTCCCTAATCGCGTTACGGTGTCGGTAAGGCGACGATTTCGTGCACGCCCACTCTCGAATCGTCCTGGCCGTTTACGCGCGCGTTCACTCGCCGCTCCGAACGACAGCGAATTCGCCGCGGTCGACCGCCCGACGATCGTAATAAATAACGGCCCGGTCGTCCGTCGAAAAGACGCCAGAGCGAAACGCGTCCGGTTTAAGAGGTAGTTCGTCGTCCGGACGATTCCGGTTGTCGACAGGCACACGGGACGACAACGGAAATAATGCCGTCGTCGTCGTCGGACGTCCAGCGGCCGTAATTTTTCGACGTAACACGGTTGGTGAGAGGATTAAGGGTGAGAAGGACGGTATTTCCGTTCGGGCGGTGTTTGGTATTCGTAAACGGCGTGGCCGTTCTACAATATCCGAGAAAGATGGCGGGCGAATTTTTCCCGTTCGGATGGAAACGTTCGCGACGACACGTCGTCTACGTCGCGCGCGGCGTTCTATCGACGACGCTTTGTTTACGTACACGGGAATAATGGCCGCGGTCGTCGGGGTCCCGGATTTTCGTGCCCCGTTGACGACCGAAAACGAACGCGCGCCGTTTTAAATAACTTTACGATAACGGGCCCGGCGGTGGAAAGTTTCGGCAAAACGGACACGACGCTTGCGTGGTAAATAGCGCGACAACGTAAACGTCCCGCGAATCCGCCGTAGTGAATGTATGCACGTACCTCGTTAGTGTTCCAACGGTGTCTATGAATCGGAAAGTGTTCGGCGCGTGGCAAACTCTCCAGGTTATCCGGCAGTTTAATCGGTTCCCCTTCTGAAACGTTACAATTACGGTCCGGTAATTACGAGCGGTTCGGTTAACGGTGGCAATTTCGGGAGCGCGTATCACATTTTTATCTGGTCGCGTTATCGAATAACGACGGGTAGACCGAGAATCGCGGGCGCGCGCGTTGGGGTTTCTAAAACGTCTAAACGGATAACGGCGGGTAATTATCCGCGTCTGGCGCCCGATTCGTGGACGACGTTAGGCTAGCCGTGACAATGCCGGTATTCGGACGCGACGGGACGACGATTATTATTATTATTATTATTTAGTCGACCTCGCCTCCCGGTTAGGTCCCACGTATTCGTTTCGAAACCGTTGCGGCGACTATTCGGCGTCCGGTAACGAGTGTGGCCGGCTCGTCGGGAAACCGTCGTACTTAAATCGCCATCATTAATAACGACCGACCGGTTATCGAATGTTCCCAACCATCCCGGGTCGAAAACTCCGTCCGGCGCGGAACGTTCGCGCTGTCGTATCGGTGTCGACGGAAATGCCACAACGGTGTTTCCGTCGATCGGACCCAACCGAACCGGCATAGTTTATAGGTAACCCTAAGGGTAGGTTCACACGCGTTTTTAGTCAGTGTTCGCACGAATTACAGATTTTACGCGTTATAGTCAGTCGTGTTTTATAGTCCGGCGAAGATGGACGGAGCAGAAGCTGTATGCTTATGGACCTTATATTTTAATGCAGCGTCGTAGACAGGGAAATAGGAAATACCGGGTTCATCCTATTGTAAAAAACAGGCTAAGTACAAGCTTGTACATCACGCTGTATCCAAGTTATTATGAACCGAAATTTTTTAACAATTACCGAATGTCGATTAAACCTTTTGACGACTTGTTGGAGCAAATCAAAGAAGAAACTGTCCCAAATCGAGGGCCTTTTTCATCGATGAAAAATTCATTATCGAACTCTCCCATTGTGGACGAAAAAAGACGCAACGCGTTGAAAAACGCGTCGCAACTGAACACGTCAATGCAAACCTGTACAATGTACAATGTCAACTTGCGCTGACAGGTCAATTTGCGTTAAACGCTCTTCGTGTGAACCTAGCCTTAGAATATTGCCGGCGAATACTCGGGCAACGGTCTACGCGGAACCTGACGACCGGAAAGAACGGCGAGATGTCGCGACCGTTTGTGGTCGGACGGTTTCGCCGTTTAGCGACGATTACACGACACCGCGAAATTTCCGTCGGGGACCGATACGGAAAACTGTGTGACGGCGTCGCGCCGTAATGTTCGATCGCCGCGCGGTTCGGTTAGGACGCGAAACTCGGACGTCCGTTCACCGTCGTCCGGAGATTACGCGGACGGAACGTCGTTTACTTTGGTTCAGCGGAACGTGGCTGGCGGTCGCCTGCGCCGGCAGATGTATTCTCGTGTGGTGCTGTTGTCCGTACAACGTGACCGTCTCGCCGGTGCAATACTCGGCCGTGAACGATTCGCGGCCGTTCGACATGGTTAGTCACCTGCAAAACGCGAACAAATGCGATTATTGCCCGGCACGTTCCGGACGTCGCCGAATTCCCGCTCGTTCCATTCGCCCGACACGGAACGGCGTGTGCGCCGACCCGCCCACCCACACCCTCCACATCCACACAACATCGGACGTCGGCAGCGACCAATTATGCGTCCAGTCGTATATTATCGCTACCGGTTTCTCGTCCTTTTCGGAACCCCGTCGACGAAACGACTTCGAACCGAAACCCCGGATATTTCTATTCGTACCGCTGGTCCCAGCGAACGCGTACGCTCCGTTTTGTCGACGAACAATTTTCGCGAACGTATATCTATCCGCTGGGCACCGTTATTTTATCGTAAACCGATTCCGATTGTCATTTTATTTTTAGGGGGGGGGGCTGAAGAAATTTCGAGTAAAACGAACGGATTTCCCGTGTAAACGTTTCGGTAAGTAACAGGATTACCGGACAATTTTCGAAATACCGACTTGTTCTTTTTTGGACGTGAAATCCGGCAATTTACGAAAGATTTTTTGATTTCTAAATTTCCAACCACCGGGCTAAGCAATTTTCGTACTCGAGAACAGTAGAAAATCAAACGCGAGATTAAAGATACCCGGGTATATTTTGAAATTCGTAAAACGATACGTTCGATCGAAGCGCTTAAAATATCGTTTAAGCCGAAACGCATTAATGCCGCGTGCCGCTACTACTACTACGCCGATATTATTGTAATAACGATTTACGAATTATTACGCCGGGATCCGTTCGATTATAAAAAAAAAAAAAAACTATTAGCGTCGCTCGCGGCGTGGTTTTTCGAATACGATCGCGTTTTATAAAGTCGCTTTTAAATTCGTCGTAATAATAACAATAATACGGTTCGGAAATCTCCGCCCGAAGGTGGATGTAATCCACTCGGCCCCTCTAAACGTTTCCGCGATACATAAATCCGAAACGAATTTCGTCCGTCGGACGCGCGCGGCGCGGGTCGAGAACACCGAAAAACCGAATACGGTAATTAATTACGCGACGCCGGCGGGGCGGCGGGTGCCGACGGACGGGACGGAATTTAATCGGAGGCCCGCGGCGGTTTCCGCGCGTTTCGAAACGCGGGCCCTGTGTCGGGGACGGGAAGGAGGTGTACGTGACGGCCGTGCGCCGATAAATCGACTAAACGTCCAATTTGTCTGGAAACGCGTTCGCGGTATTATCGTCTACACGACAGCTACGCGGATTAGGCGGTGAGAGCGGGGCGACGGTACGCGCCATCGATCCGTCGAGCGCGGCGAAAATCGAGAACCGGACGCGTCATATTCGGCGATCGAGACGAAATATTTCGGATTTTCTGATTTACCGCCAAACGTATTCCTTCCGGAGAAATTCGACCGTATATGCGCGCGTGTGCGTGTGTGTGTGTGTACACCGCCGAATTTATTTACTTGGCACGCGTCTCGTCTTGCTCTTGGCCAAAATGGTGTGTACGTGGTCGACTTTGTGTCTCCGCGTTTTATATACTTATACGTGTGTGTATATATATATAATGTACGTTGTAGTTTAATCTTCGTTTTACAACGGCGGTACTTATTATTAATATATTCGTCGTATCGATTCGCGTGACGCGCTCAATGCCGGTTAGTTTGGTCACGCGGCAATAACGACGAACGAACGAACGAAGGGTACCGTTCGATTATTGATCGTAAATACCGAAAAACGCGTTCGAAACGGTTCGAAGTGATACGGGGTAAGCGACGAGTAAGCGGAACAATGGCCGGCCCGAACTAACGTTTGGCGCGGTTTTTCGGCGGGCACAGGGGACGGGGGTTGGAATTCGTTTTCCGTAGAGAATCGTTTACGTAAACAATACGTTTCGGCGGTAAAACGAACGGAACGACGGACCGCGGTGACGTTATATGAACGGTGTGCTACATTCGACGTGGCTTTCGGAAACAACCGTTCCGATCGAGACTCCGCGCCGTTTGTTATCGTCGTCGGAAGTTTCGCGGAATTCGAACGACGCCGACAATCGTTAAAAGTCGCTACCACGCTTCCGGTAGCGGTGTCGAGCGGTGGGTGGG
>JAIPRN010000414.1:11427-87046 GCA_025469175.1 Geopemphigus sp. TES_GeoC_2020 | reverse complement strand
TTACAATTCCACATTACCAATAACGTATTTCTTAGACGGTGACACGCGTAGCCTTACGCTTTTATCCGTGATCTATTAATGTATATATATTCATTGTTATCGTTATATGTAAATCTCGTCAGTGTTATTGATTATAACCTCTAATACGGGCGAATTTTGGGAACACACATGCGTTTACTATTGATCCGGCGATTCGCTATTTACGATCGGAAATCGCTTATAGTTTAAAATCGCCTAAAAGTGAATCAGTTGAACAATCGTTGAAAATCGGAATGTTATTTAATTCAATTTTCTCGTTACGTCTAAATACTTGAAGACGACCGTTTTGCCGTCGTCGTTGTGTGCGTTGTCGAATTGTTCGCTACTCGTTCTATAAACGTTATTAATTTGCGTTATATTAATTGTTTAGAAACGACACAATTTTACTACGATTACCTTTTACGAGAAATTAACGTTGTAATAAGTACGTATATATCATAATTAATAATTAACACGTTCGTTGAGATACTCCAACAACGGTTTGGTTGGTTTTCTTATGAACCCGTGGATCTTTATCCTTGCACGGAATTTAATAAACGAACAATATTACTAAACGATTATTGCGTTTTTTAGACAATACCGACATTTATTTATCGACGCCGATCGATGCATGCACTTTTTGAAGGCTTCGTTTAATAATTGTTTATATGCTTAAATTCGTCAAATCTCAAATAACACGCACGTATATTATCTAATCCGTCTAATTATAAACTATCTAATATATTACGTTTGATTGTAATTTACAAACATTTCACAACTTTGTATTCGACGACCGTCAAAAGTGTATTGTACGTAACGCAATGTATAAAATTCAAGTAATATATTTTGTAATATTCGAATGAATTATACGCGACGCTCGTTTTTATTGAAATACCCTCTAGGCGCAACGATCCAGAGATTTTCTTTCGACATATTCGTCGATCTAGTTACAAATTAGAGGTATAAATTGTACATCGAGCAATGTTAGAGTAAAAAAAAATAGCACTTTTTCGCTGGTTAGCGGTTGAATAGTTGAGCGTCGATTGTACGACACGTACATTCGGTAATCTGGGCAAATTGGTCGTCCACCGAATTATAACACGTGCGTTACGAATAAATTCGGGATGCGCCTAATTATATAGCGGAACGTGCTAAATCCGTAGCTTGCATATGCGACGATATATGCACGTATTATTAATGGACCGGCTATTATAAGCGTTAAAAAATAATCACGTTCGCCCGTATCGCCTTATCGGAACTATGTTTAAAAAATTTTATTACGCCGCGTTAAATATCATTCGGATCGCGCTAGTAAGGGTAACGAATCACCGTAAGCCATATCATCACACACTATGACGAATACAGAGTGCAAGAATAATATTTAACAACTAGAAATACGAAATTATCGAACTCAATTATACCGCGCTGAATATAACCAATAGTTCGGTATAAAATGTCGAACGCGCAAGTAACATAATCGTTTATAATAAATCGATAAAAAAGGGCCATAAAAAAGATTATCCAAATAATACGTACTGAAATAAATACGAACCGATGACGGTTTTTTGGGCAGAACAATAAAGCATTCAACAGCCAACAACGAAAGGTGCCCCGGGAGCGAAGAATGCTCACCGGTGCCGGCAGAACAGCGCTCGACGACCACTGCAGGAGCTGCACATCTAGACGGCGGCAAGTAACCGCCGCGTTCCAATACTTGACATAACTTCAAATTTCTTCGAATATAACGAATAGGTTAGTGTGATGTTCCGTGTTACGAAAAACCTAAGTGTTTGATTTATTTTGCGTCATAGTTTGTCACTGAATTTGTCGATACGTTCGATGGTAGCGTTCCAACTTTTACATTTTCAACACATTTTTTTTTTACTTGAAATTACATTTTTGTATTTGTCCGTTCAAGAATATATAGAATCGGTAACCAGGTAAGCGCGTATATTTTATTATATTAGATTAAATCGTTCATTTAAAGAATAAAAATTTAAAAAATTTAAAAAAAATTAATTTTATTTAAAAAATCGTTAATCGATTTTCAAAGTCAGCGCACTACTAGACCCCTGCTCGTTAAATAATACCTCGACTATTAATTTCGTCAAATTTTATTACGTCATCTTTCTTTCTATTTTTAATTTTTCAGTTATTACGCACGAGCCTATTAGCGAGCGTAGCTTTTTCGTTACGTTTTCCCAAAATGTTTACGGTTAGTTCGGTTATTGTTCTCGAATCAATAGTATGTCAACGATAGAACCCTTTAGAATATATCTAAATCGTTAGCGGGCATATAAGAAAAATTGTCGTTCCCCGACATCGACGGGAACCGTTTACCGGGGAACCAATTAGGCAACTTCGATTCAAGTAATATAATTTGAGTCTCATAAGTTTTATTAGAATAACGCGTATTTCAATAGAAACATACATTTATTACGTTTAACGGGCAAATAAATGTGTGTTTTTCCGGAAATAAATCGATCGGATCTTATTAGTCGTCCGTTATAATTGTTTGCTCTTGAACACGAAACAATTGATATTTTATAATGAATGAAGTTTTTACATCCGAAATTTACAAATCACGTGCGTATGAATGTATGTATATATAATATTATCCATGACAATTCTTAGGTAACGAATTAGGGAATGCAACATAACGTTGTGTGGTCTGACGTAAATATTCGTATAGTGATCCGAAAAAATACGCCTTTGGTATTATAGTTTGTCGTATATGTGCTTTAGAAAATCGTCATCATAATAATAACCACAGGTACTTTGTCATATCATATAAAAGAAGTCAATTCGCAATTTTACGCCATATAATTCGATACGTCGATTCATAAATGTGAACTGTTTATATTTTACAACGACGCATATTGGAATTTTAAAAATATATATTTATATAAATGGAATTAACGTTATCGTCCGAGTGCGAGTATTACGAAATCGAAATATGTTTGTTAATCGGATATGCTATCCGAACCGGGCGAGCGTTGCGCTGCCAAAGTAAATCAGAGTCGTACAATCTATAAAAGTTGAATGTGATGGTATCCGATAAACTTATTAAGCGTATTAATTCGTTTTTTAATATAATTAAATATATTAAACTATTTGAGAATAGTCTATTATTTTTACGTCGAATCGTCATTACATTATTTTCTTGATAATATTATCAATATCTGTCTATCTATCTATATTATATATATATATATATATATAATTTTTTATTATTCTGATTCTAAACGTATTATTCTTAATTTTCGATTTTGTTGAATCATTAGATACGAATACATACGAGTTATTTATATTTTATTGTAATACAAACGCAATCGAACGTGAATAATCAAATTCGTATAACTGAAAATAGTAGCTAAACAACAACGCCTTATTATTAATAATTAAAAGAAAAAACCACAGCTACAAACCCGTCACAATCAGTCATAAGCCATAATCTACCTTCCACCACACCATCAAACGCAGATGAAAATGGCTCCAAAGATATCAACCCGTTAAACGCTGTCAAGCACACAACCAATTCCCGACCAACATTTAATTTCGCATCAATAGCCGCTCAAGAAATACTCCTAGAAGAGAACAAGATATAGTTTCAATTCTATCGATGGCATAGCCCAAAAAGAATACGTTATAGCAGCAGATAGAATAATCTCACCTAAAAATGTATCAATTGTTTTCAGAATTTCAAATAATAGATTTTGTTTATTTCTAATTAGTAAGCTCTTAGTAGATTCATTAGGGGGAAAAACAAAATCGATTACGATCAATGGTAAAGAAACCAAATACGTAGGCTAATAAATACTGTTAATCGTATTGTTATATCTAACGTATGCCCATCTATACCAAACCAAAAAATATAAAATGCACCGAAATACATTAAAATTATCCCCATTTTTCCGATCAATTATATAAAAGCCTGTGTTGGTGAAACTGGGAACAAGCATATTATGAGTTATCGCCGACAAATGTTCCTAAAACCTGACGGTATAGCCAAGCTTCCGGGATCACTGTTAATTCGCTATGAAGAAACGCATTTTAGAATATTTTTTAAAGATGATAGAATTAATTGTTTTGCATGTAAATATATTGGGCATACGTCCCTATCTATCAAAATATATAGCTTAAATCTCCCAAAGAATACCCAAATTGTAAATAGTAATAAACCATCAATAGATACATCTAATTCGGAAGAAGGCAATATCGAATCAATTGTGAATATCCTTCCATCCGATAACTTTCTTAAATACGACACAGCGGTAGACACCAAATTGGATTGGTGCCACGAATAGACTATCCAAATATAAAACGTCCAGCATCCCTCATAATTACTGCCTCAAATACATCTAGTCCAAAGACGAATTTTGTTAATCAAGTGAGCCACACTCCTAAAAAAGATAATCCTCCGAGAAAGATGTTAAAGATCGATACCAAGAAGAATTTATAGAAATACCGCAAAACACCTACAATCGATCCCGTTCTAATTCACTTAATAGTTTCTCAGATAATCTTGATGACCACCTAGATTCAATGAAACATATTTTTAACGATAAATCACCATATAACCTTACCTTCCTACAATTTAAACATATTTTAGAAAACATTCATGAAAACGAGCATCCGATTAATCTAATACACGAATATATGGCCTCAAAGGTAACGATATCCTTACAAAACTTGAATCCATATATCCATCACTAAAATTTACTAAAGCAAAAAACAATATCACTCCCATGTCTAATAAACTATTTAAAGCAATTGAGAGTGGAGTGTTCACAAATCCAACTACATCTAATAATTAAATGTAATAATAAAATTCAAAAATTATGCATCATTTACTTCTTCGCGTTATGAAAAATAACAATAATCAATATAATATATAATTCAACGGAACCTAAATGAATTCTTAAAAAAAAATACGAATTAAAACTCATTATTCAAAATCATAATCTGAAAATAATATATCTACAAGAAACTAATTTCAAAAACAATTTCACTCCACTCCTAAAAAATGACAAAGCATACTTCAAAAATAGAACTGTAGCACTCAGAGTTAGTAAAGGCAGAGTAATATACATTAAATTATATATTCTATGCAAGGAAATATCCATAATCAACGACACAGAAATTACAGCAATACAAATTAACGAAAAAGAAAAGTCTACTATGTGCAACATTTATCTATCTAACCAAAAACAATTTAAAAAACTTAGAAGATATCATAAATCAACTGAACTATATATTATAGTGGGAGACTTCAATGCTCATAGCCTTACACGGGGTTCTAAAAAAACCGATTTCAGGAGCAGAGAAATCGATAATTTATTAGAAAATTACAGCATAGTCGTATTAAATGATTCAACTTCCACTCATATTAATGTTAAAAACAGTAATCTCTCCTGCATAAACTTAGCGCTTTTCAGCATCGCCATAGCCCGAAAACTCGAATGAAACGTACTTGCCGAAATGTACAGCAGTGATCATATTGCTATTAAAATTCTTTTTTTTACCTAGGAAAATAGATACATAACATATCAAAAATAAAAGATGGAACTTAAAAAATCACAACTGGTCATTATTTAGAGAAATTATAAAAAAATAAGTAGTCTAAATACAAAATTACGACACACAGAATACAGATAATACAGTCAAACAATTTTCAAATATAATCACTTCCGCAATAGAAAAATCTATCGGTCGTCACCCCAATTCCAATATCAAACCGTAAGGCCCATGGTGGAATGAAGATGTAAAAACTGCAGTTAAAAATAAAAATCAAGCATACAATAAATAAAAAAAAAAAAATCAGTTGACCACTTTCTCCAAACAATTAAGAGCTAAAACTAAATTTGTAATAAAAATCAGTAAAAAAACATCATGGAAAACATTTACATCAACCATTAACACCAACATTAATTCTTCGGAACTTTGGTCCAAATAAGGACCCTCAAAGGACTAAACAGAAACCAGGAAATCCATATCTCAGACGAACATTCAACAACAGTAGATCTAGAAGAAATAGCTGAAAAAATAGGAAAATATTTTTACGACAACATTAGCAATAAAATACATACGGTAAAAAATGTTTAGACAATGTCAAATCACTAACCGAAATTGTATCCACAACTTCCCAAATTAATCCAAAAAACCATGATCAAATATATTCAAATACATCTATAACGTCAAAAAAAAAATGGAAATAGCATTAAAAAAATGTCGAGGTAAAAAGCCGAGACCAGACGTCATCCCTTACTGATTTATATAAAACCTAGGCTATAGTGCAAAAAAAAACACCTATTAAGCATATTAAATATAAGAAAATTATTTTTTTGATTATTAATTTGTATAAATTTGAATTGATTGAAAAATTGAAAATAATATTTTTTTTTATTTTAATTATACTTTATATTTTAAGTAGTGATAAACTAAATCGTTTACTACCTTTTTCTCGAAACCCAAAAATGAAACAATGCCTGTATAATATGTTTATTGTTATTTCTTGACATTAACTATCGAAAAAAACGTGAATTATTTCAATAAATATATAACATTATTTATATTATTCGAAATACATTTTTTGAAAAGTGTTGGAATACTTGTTACTTTACTATTAATAATAATTACTATAATAATATAAACATTATAATAATACTTTATTCTCTATAAATTAAATATTAGTCCTAAATACTTTTCAAAATCATTCCTTTTAAGGCTGCAACACGTATGTTTTAACTTATGTCAGTTTTATTATATAAAGCTATACAATTGTTATGATTAAAATGGTATATTTACAACAGTTTCTCTGGTATGTTGTGCACATTTGTGTTACGTTTCTTGTATTATAAATATTCGTTACGATCAAGCGCTATTACCATAATCTTTGTTTTGAATTCATAATAAACATATTTATTATAATTATTATAGTTATTATTATTATTATTATTATTTTTATTATAATTATTATCATCATCATCGTCATCATCATCATCATAATCATAATCATCATTATCATCATTATTATTATTATCGCTGGTATCTGTCGTTGTTTTAATAAAGTTAGCACCAATACACGTTAAAAACAGATTTCGCCAATTCACATACAATTTATACAATATTCTATCGATTATAATGATTCGTATAATTATTTCAATAATATGTACCGCCGTACATTGGTACGTCAACAAGTATTTAACGACCGATATTATGTAAAAATAAACTGTTTAAATAAACGACTATTTTTCCGCTTTACGCACGATTTGTGCGTTACACGTTACCGTAGTTAATGTCGGATCATGGTTGTTAATGTCCTTCTGATTTCGAGCATCCAAGGTCGTCTAGTTTGATTATCCATTGGACGCACTATCGCATTATCCAATTCCACCTCGACGTATTTTCATTCGGACCGTTCGTATGACCGTATCGCCAATCAAACTAACAAAACATTGTTCCATTCTCTGCCTCGGCCTTAAAACTTCGTTTGCGTCGCTCATGTACCGCTCTCATTTTTCAATAGACATTCATAAAGACTTATAATATCAACAATACGTTATACGTATTATATATATATATATATATATAAAATACCGCTATATTAATATAATACGTATTACGTACTTAGATGATAATATACTAAATTACATTTTGTTTTTGTCTATAAATCACAAGGATATGTAGGTTACGATATTTTTAATAAAGCCTGACACCGCCATTACCTATTAGATACATAATTAAACGAAATTTTCCAGATATAAAAAAAGTAAATGTTTATAAATTTTATACCAAAATGATATCAAACAATATATATATATAATTATATCGACAAAAATTATACAATTATTTTCGAATTACCGGTGCTGCCTATGGCCTACTAAAACGTTCTCCGAACATTGCTAAATGTTCACTCGTATCCCTTCTCCCATACAATATAATATTTGTATAGAGTATCTTATTCACGTAATATTTTATAGCTAAACTCACAATCACAAATATAAAATAATAAATTATTGAGTACGCGAATGCCAAAATTTATACTTGTCCAGTAAAATCGCAACAGGAAAATAGCGCTGTTCAACGCGAAATTCCACGACGAAACCAATAAAATTAAAATAAATATTTCCGTAATTAATATTTGAATTTAACGAACACGCCACAACGCCAATATTACAAATAAGTCGAACGTCAATAACTACACTCTTATAATATCTACGCGCCAATACACTAAACGTCGTACAATAATGTACGTAAATATATTTACATATATTATTTTTGGCCATGTGCGAATCGAATACGTCGACAATTTTACCGGTTTGTCTTTGTTGTATATTTTGCGTCGTTTTTATTTATTTTAAAGGAAATGAATCGAAAGGCGTAGGAAATAAAGCACTAATTAGATACAATTCGTTAGACGTAACATAAGTCACGAGTGTTCCTCCTACACGAAACGTTGTTTACGAGCGAAATTATAAATTCCATACAAATAATAAAATCATAGAAAATAGAAAAAAGGCTAATGACACACGCTCTTGAAACAAATATAAACACTCCATTGTCGCTAGTGGTCGGACGTTTTATGAACGTCTCAACGGCAAAAACAAATTTAAAATAAAAACGAAAACGCGATTAAAGCGTACTATACTTCAATAAATTTAACGCCGAAAAAATGTATTATTACAAATACAATATAACACGGAGGTTCGGACTGCTGTTCGGTTAATACAATAATGCCTTAAACGGAAACGAACCAACACGGCGAATTATTATATAATAATATTTATATTTAAATTATTAAAGTTATTATTATTGAACTAACACAGCTACAGCTTTGATGTTTCAGATATAGATAATATTTCGTCCCATAAACGTGAATAACGTCGACAATTTAACCATAATTGTAGACATTTATTATAAAAAAATGCAAAGGTTCATCACATACGATATTATCGCACTTACGCGTAGTGCGCCCAATTTTCAGTATTTTTTAATAAAATAATAAATTCAAGGGCTTCTTGCGTAAAATCGGTCGTGCCACGTCGACCGGTTGTTCCCATTGTGGATCCTCATATAGTCGGGAGTAATTCCACACGATGTTTCGTTGCAAGGCGTTTGACCGTGAGCAGGGAACGTGTTCGTCCGACGTACCGGTGGATTAGCGCCGGGCGAATTGCTCGATCGGATGTTGAAGTCTCTGGCTATATAAGACATAGTTGCTCGTTTCGTGGAGTCGACGAAGGAAGTCGCTGAGTGCGGAAGACAAACCCTCGCTCGGAGTAGGAGGAGGATGGTTGACTAAGATCATTCCCCGGTAGGAAGAAAAAGCTTACAACGTATTCTTATTATTTCGTTCCAAGGAAGATGTAAATGGACAGCACGTAGTGGAAGACTATCCCGTTATCTCCCGTTCATACTTATCATAAATTAAAGTTATGTTCTTTTTTCTCTATTTTCTTAAACCGGCGGTTGTAAATGGCGTGTCAGTCGATTTTCCCGACAACTCCCCGCCATTTTTACTACACGAAGTTTTTATTAATTTAGATTTGACGTAAAAGCCACTGTCGTATGGCGGGAGATAGTCCCCGTCATATTTTTGTTAAAGACGATTGTTGTTTTATTGTAATTTTCATAAACAATAAACGACGGCGACCCACTGTCTGAAGTATCGTTCTCAAGCTTTCCGGACAGTTGGTTCATTGCCGATTTTTGATTTTAAAAAAAAAGGGGAGATCCCTATAGGAGGTAGTGTATTCAACTCGCCTCCTCTTAAACAAATTTAGGAAAAAATTGATCGTTGTATACACGGTCGAATGGATACGTTTACGATACTCGAGAGTGATAAAAACACCCTTTTCGAAAAGCATTTCTAGGCACGCCGCCGCGTTTAACGAATTTTATTGTACGTACGCGTAACGAAAATGTTCACGAATTTCGAATATCGGCGGCTCGAAAACGCGGATACCGTCGCGGAATTCTAGGCAGGTAGTTAGTCCGGGTGAAATATCGACACGATAAATAATGAGAGATGACGCGATAAAGCGACGCCGATTAATGTCCGAACGATGGAAATCGGATTCGATTTGGCGAACTCGTAGACCGTTACGCAGATACACGCAACGTTCGTTTACGGATCGACGCGAGTTGTGTAAGAATAGCGTCGGATTACCGATTAGTAACGAGAATGTGGCGAACGGCCCGAAAAGGTGACCGCCCGAAACTTCGAACGTCGGCGTTAATTAACTACGAGAATTTATGGCGCGCGATACTCGTCTATTGTTATTTATACATCCGTATAACGGGCTTTCAAGGAGTCGCAATTTTAGGTCGATCCGAATACGGGAGATCGATCCGCCCGTCGTATTGTTATCCGAGTTGTACGCGTGAAATCCAAAATACTTGGTCGCGTGTGTCGCTTGACAAAATGTTTATTTCGTCGCCAATGTCGAAAATCGACTAACCACTCCGAAACCGCTAGTGTACCCAAATGTTACCCGTTGAATATCGGTAGAATGTATTTACTCTTCCTTCCTCGCATATATTTCTGAAATATATGTCCCTACGAAAGTTCTTCTCACAGATAATCCGGCAAACGGGAAATCGATATACGACCGTCGTGTGCACGTAACATCGATACTGTACACGGATATTAGGCGCTTAAAGTTTTAAACGAAATTGTCCGTTGGACAATACTCGAATACTCAAATAAATTCCCGGATATACCATTGCCGTTCGTATAATTGTCGAAATTGGCGTTGAGTTTAAATGGGTGTTTCGGAGGGTAATAATAATCTCTAAACGGCGCTGACGTTTATTTTGTTTTTGTATAATAATCGGCGTTACGTTAAAACGATTTCTGTCTAACGTTTACCACTTTTAACGTTATAATTTACTAAAAAAATTGACGATGTTCCTCGGTTGGTAGTAACACTAAAAACAAATTTAGCGTAGTATTTCACGGTTTTCGTTGTTATTTTTCGAAGTTCAATTTAGTATGTAACGACCAATTTTCCAACAACCAGATTGTCTGAAGTAATCCAAAGTGTCACTTTAATATTGATCGTGAGCTTTTTTATTTAAAAAAAGGGTGTTACCCAAATGCGTCGTAATCCAAAACAACTATTTTTCTATGTTCAAACGCGTCCCGGTTCATTCAGCATTACTCAGGATACATCACGAGGAAGCCAACTGGAATGAAACATTTTTTTTATGGTTTTTGGATTTAACCGGAAAGCGATTTGAGTACATATTTTGAAAGTGATCGTACGAATTCGTATATCAACGGAACTTAATTTTGATATTAAAAAAAAATTATATAATTTTTTACCTGCATGATGGCGTTAAACATACGTTTGTCACTGGGTATATATCGGATATTTTTAAGTAGAAATTAATATCGTCAAAATTCGTAAAAAAATATTCGCGCTAAAAATTGTAAACGATTTCAGAAACGCGTGGTGAGTGATGGGGGAGTGGTGGAGAGAGCTGGTGACAAAAACGTAGGTATGGCGACGAACCGACTGGGGTTATTCAATAAAATTTATCGAAAATAAGCCGGACACATTTTGGTTACGAAAAAGGTAATAATTCAATATCGGGACGCGCTTGGATTATCCGGTTAATCTTACCCTCATCCTCCCCAACGGGTTTTCCGTAAAATTTGAGCGAGCACACACATTGGGACGGTATGATTACGACGAATAATTAACGCGCGCGTTTTCACGTACGTCGTGAAATTCACGGGCGATAGAAGAACGGACCGACCGCGTATATTTGGCCAACACATAGGTCGCGTCCCGGAATAGGGAGGAAGCTGCGTGGAGAGAACGGAAAAAGCCTGTCATTTCGTTTCCGTGTGACGATCTTTAACGGGAGATTCGTCTTTTTTTTCATTATCTATGGTAAACGGAATACCGTGACATTGAACCGACTCAACCAACGACGAGCCAACGAAGCCGACGACATGTTTGCGGTACGAAAAGTCAAGTGTGTGATTCGTAATGGTTGACGGAATCCACGTTACACGGCCGAATCGTTAGTTTTCGATTAAAGCGATCGTGCCAGTATGTACGCCGTGAAATTTGTTACGCATGATGTAATTTATAGGCTATATAAATTACCGGAGAGTAGCGCGTTTTTATTTCCATCGTAACGTATTATATGCCGTTAATCAATCGTTATTAAAGGAATACGATTAAATTAAAAAATTCCAAACTTATAATTTTATATTATACGAATATAGTTTTCGAAAAGTCCTCGATAGTTCTTTTCTCGGTTACCTTCGATCATAATAAATGTGTATATATATATATATGGTTACGATATATTGACCACAATGTTGGGGGAAAATGTAGACGATAAAAAGTCGAATTTCTAAAAGTTCGTCGAATTTTTCCATTTATTTGTGTTTCATCGGGCTACTAAAAATGTCGATTTGCGTGAAATTCTATATTATTCCCGACCCCGCGTCAAATGTCCGACCGATAGTACCGGTGGAAGAAGATAAATGTGGGAACAGCGTTCCTTTAACCCGTCGTTCATACCTCTCCGTTTCGTGCCGCGATTGTTTCCGATTGATTCGGCAATATTTGAGTATAAGATTTACGATTACGTACAGCAAGGATTTAAACCATGACGAGTTAAACCTTAAGCCGTACACGTGGATATTTCGCGTAATGTTTTTCCGATAATTTGTCACTCTGTTTATCGGCCCGTTTCGGTGTCATTCTAGCCGGATATTGGGCCATTCTGATTTTGCATTTCGCCAATTTTATCTTATAATTTTACAATACAAACGCAAATTCAACGTATATAATACCACAGTGGACCGACGGTTTATTTAGTTTAACGTCGACGTCGCGACAAGTAATTGACGGATATCGTCTGACGTCCGTTTCGGAGGTAAATATTAAACGTTAATATAAAATACATTTTTTCGGGTATTATTATTCACAATTAACGAGGTTTAAAAATCGAAAATTGTGTATTCTTTCGTTACGAATATTAGGTTTTAAATACTTTTAAAGTGTTTTTACGGTATTTTATTATTTCTAAGACGCTTTTCTATAAGCGTCTTTCGAAAAAATACTTTTATTTTTAAATGTTTGCAAAAATTATTTCGGAGTATGTACAACAAATTGTAAACGAAACTTGCGACGCCATCTATTGCAAAAAATATATCTTTGTAATTATTTAGGTACATGGAATACAAACACGTTTTTTATTAAATAATTATATTCGTCGTTCGTTGTTATTTTTTTTTATATGAACAATTTTTCGATATATATATATAAATAAAAGTTCAAAACCAACGTATTTATTATATAATACCGCGGTTCAATTTTTTAGCTAATTGGTTCTTATAGTCTGTTTTATCACGTTAGTGAGATAATTCAGGCGTCTATCGGAACGAAATAAGGACGGGGAATTCGGAGCTCTAAAAATTGAGAATTGGCTAGAGTCTCACCCACACCTCCTCTCATTCACCCGGGCAATTCATAACGCCGGCCCGGACGCGCTTATGTATATATATAAATTCGAGACCGGGCAAGTTAACGATTTTTGTTTTGAAATCGGGTTAAAAGTTAAAGCTACTAAAAACAAAAAACCAAATTTACGAAATACTATTAACTACGAGCATCGTCGTTCGTTTCCATTTACTATATTATCGATATTACTTACGTTCGTCGCGAATGTGTTTTAGATAAATTATTCGTCGAAGAACGAATACGGGAATCCACGTGTTTATTAATACGTATACGCGTGCTAAGTCGAGCTTGATGCGAGCGAATATAAGTCGAGACGAAATTTCAAGTTTGATAAATCGTCGTAACTTATAAACGTAATCGACTCGCCACGAACGAGTCGTGTGTTTATTATAAACGTATTTTACTTACGCGATCGTGACGATCGACGGAATCGAATATTTTCGCGTCGACCGGCGTGAAACGTACGCTTATCCGCAGCATAGGACGTAGTATTATAATAATATAGAGTAGACGGCGACGGCGCGTAATCGATTTTTTTCGTTTTCGGCGGCGGCACTGCACGGCGGCCGTGTGCCCGCGTCGTGCTGCGTATGTACGGTCACGGTAGTCGTACCGATGTATAGCAGTCGTCGTCGTGGTCGTCGTCGTCGTCGTCGTAGTAGTAGTAGTAGTAGTCGTACCGATGTGCACGCGATCGCACGTACACCCAAACGGCGCGTCGTCGCGGGCCGGTCGAGAGAAATTCGCGGGCTCGCGCCGCCATACCGCCACGCGCAACGACGACGACGACAACAACGTGTAATTCGCCGGTCGCGGCCGTGACCGTCGCCGTTCGGACATCCGGACGTGCTAAATGACATCGAACGTCGCCGTATCCGTCGGACGCGATGAAAACGTCACAGGAGACGGTAAAAAATACCCGAAAAAAATTCGTAACTATACGAATGCGCGCGCGTATATTGTGTATATTATGTATGTAGTACGTTAGGACGGGCGTCGTAACAACGGTGTCGTGGTATTGTCGGAAACCAAAATACGGTCGGTTTCGATAAACATTCGTTCGGGGGACGTCTAGGGTCGTATTGTCCTTTAGAGCTTCGTTCCGACCAACGGCTTTCGTCATTTTTTAAATCGTTCCGCGTCGTTGTTCTCGACGGTCGTAAAACTATAACGCGTTACAGTTCGTCGGAATGTAAATATTAATTAATAGAATAGCCCGTAGCTGTGGGTAATCGCTTTGTGCCGCCGTAATTGTCCGCCGTTTTATACCGACAAATCTATCGAACGGTACGCTCAAAACGTTCCCGGCGCTAACGATTACGATAATTAATAGACGAAAAATTTTTTACCACGACCAATAATCGATATAACGTACATTGCGTGCAAGGTAATTTGTTTCTGTACAAATCAGAGCCCGATTGGGGAATGTCGTCAACGAACGGTAGTAGAAAATTCTAATAAAACGAATCGTTCCGCGACGCGCCTATTAGTTATCCGATTGCGCGGAAGTTATCTAAGAAATGCGTTAGCCGTCCGTACGTTCCTATCGTACATATCGATTAATATTTTTTTACGTCTTACGCGCCGTTCGTGCACTTATCGTGTTATGTGACCCGACGCCGCGTTGATAAATACGTTCCGAGTTACAATTTGCAAACGCGTTCGCGAATATTTCGTAACCGTATCAGACACTGTCGACACGAACGACAATAAAGTGCGTTCATTGTTCGGTGTCGACGTTTTTCATTGGCCGTCGAAAGCCCAGTGATAATCGGTATACTATGTACAAACACGCGCGCTTGCGGTCGCTTTCACGTCGGGTTTTCGTAATTTCCGTAGAAACGACAATAGTTTAAAAAATTAACTACCCAATTTTCACGGCACGATACGCGCCCGAAATTCGACAATGTTTTTCTTTCGTGCCTAACTTCCGGCAAAATGTTTTTAGAATGAGTACGATACGCGAAAACCCTTTAATAGCGTATCGTTACACTACGACAGATGTTTAAAAACAATATTTATGTATGGGAATAATTGTTTTGTATAAAGGGGAAATTTTCAAAGTGTTACGCTTAATAATTAAAATGCCGGAGCGAGGTAAATTTGAATGACAAACAATATAAACGCGACGTCAGAACGTATCCTGAATAAAATAGGTTTATGATGTGACATATTTGTTCTATTGTTTCTATAAAGATTTCGCACTTCGTTCATTATCGTAGGATAAGAATAACAATATTTTTACGTAACTAGTTCAACGTTTTATCGGAAAACGAATCTAAACCGTAACGTTATTCACGTATTCCTCGATATTTGTAATTTTTAATACGATAATTTCGAAAACAATATTTGAAAAATGAACTGCACGTTACATTTGTGTAATAATGTGATTTGATTTATATTAATCGTAAAATAAAATATAAATATGGGAAATAAGTCGAATTAAAAAATTTCGTTCGTTGTATGCGAAAATTCTATACAGAGACTTATTTTAATTCCAGTCATTTTTGTTTATGTTTAACGGATAACATAATATAAATATTAATTACTTTAAATATTTTGTTTTTAAATCTAAAACGTATTCGTACCTGTAATTATTTTATTTTCATGTGCAATGGATCATTATAATCGATACACATCTCGTGTTCGTTGACTTTAACAATTGTATCTATAATACCGAACGTGGATATTTTTTTTTTTTTTAATAAATTACGTGTAAAGAGCTTACTTTTTTACGAACGCCATCGAATCAATAAAATACTTAAATTTTAACGTAGTCGTAATATGATACGAGTTGGAGAATTTCCTCACGCTCTAAAATCAAAAATTATTGTCGAGAAAAATTTAAACCACTGTAATCAATATATACTTCTAGTACAAAATATTTTTTGTTATACTAAGAAAATATTAGCTATCGATTTTTCGAATTAAAATTGAAAATTAATTATGTTCGTTTCCAAACCGGACCAGAATTTAGGCGTACGTAACGAAATTTTACTTGGACATGTTTAGGACGAAACAATAGACCTTTTACCGTACCCGCTAATTTGGGCCGTAATTTATACTCGTACCTTATTCGCCTCTAACGCCATATTTTCTAGATAATATTTCCTTTCTTCGGGTCGATACGAGATATATTACGTTAGATTAATGGAACTTCGGACGTTTATGAACTTGCGTACTGTTTCCAAGTTTTTAATTTACGCGAGTAGATATAAATCGTTGATATCATCGTCTAGCGAAATGCGTAAGGAACTAATTCGATGGCTCGATAACGTTTTGAAATACAGAAACGTACTTTTATACGTTCATATACGAATTATGTAGTCATTATGGGCCTATACAGTGACGATTTTAGTGTTTTCGTTCGAAATACGCGTCCAATATCAGTTGGTATTGACAATAGTACATTGTCAAGCATAAAATACGCGCCATAAAATAAATTGATGTAGTATGTATACAATTCAACTCGCCGTCAGTTATGTCATAACATTAACGTGTCGTGCACTGTCACATGAACGCGATCCGTTTTTCGTTAAAATTATTTACACCGCGCGTGCGACGTATCTTATTTACCCGTATGTATCGGTTTGTGTACGCGTTTTTCTATTTGTTGATAAATACGCCTATAATAGTATTTATTGTTGAATTTAAATCTCGTAATATTCTTTCCCCCGTGCTCTCTGAGTATTCATCCACCCGATTTTTAGGCCAATTCTTTTAGACAGTACTTCTAGACGATCGTTTGGCATTTTCGTTCGTGTGTGTGTGTGTGTGTGTGTGTGAAAACATAGAAAACCCCCGTTTGAGTTGCGTTATAACTGAAGAAAGTGCAATAAAAACCCGTGAGTTATTTCTTGATTGTGAAGTCGAACGACAATGTAATTATTTCGTAGGTATTCGAAATCATTCGAAAATACACAAAAACGTGAAAGCAATGCCGATCGATGTTCATTCTTAAACAATAAACACGTTTTTAACTAATATTTCTCTATTTTTACTTCGTATGTCGAAACGTTATAATATTTAAATATTATTAATTAATCAACTGTTGTTATAATCTGTATATGTTAAACGTAATATTCCAAACGAAAAAAACAATACGTACACGTTTCTAATTTATTATCTTTCTAATTTATCGTAAATCCTAAAAGTATTCAAAATGCACCTCGGTAAATTTTCACGACGTTCTAGCTAATGGGTATAATAATTTAAATTTAAGAATAAAAATGATTTGGTAGAAACTAAAAACGAATAGTTTTATAAAAATTATAAATCAATTTCGCAGTAAAACCTTGATAAAGCTAAAAATAAAATTCTTTATTTACCTATATAACTCGTCTTTATTGACTTTACTACATTTACATTCGAAATTTATATTAAATATATAATCGATTTTATTTGAATTCCTTTAATGCCTTTACAGTTTGTTTTTAAATTAAAAATAACCTTTGTATTATATATATTTTATGACATTTTATTTTAATCAATATCAGTTTAACTCGTTTGTAATATAATACCGAATATTGTGGACGTTGTGACGGATATATTAAAAAACCGGTATCTCGTTCGTTTTGTTTACAAAATACAAAATTAACGTGCACGAATATTATAACAATAGCGTAAATTAATCATTATAATATTATTATATATCTGTAAACGTACACTGTAATAAAATTGTATTTTAGAGAAATTCGACGAGACAAATATCGATACGATTTTCGCTATAAATTTCGTAAATTTATAAGCCCAATTGACATTTTTACACATTCAGTTTACATTTTATATTTATTTTCTTATGGTTTCATTACGTTACACTGTATCACGGATAATATACTTGTTTTATACACGTTGATTACCAAACCTAATTTTCAAAAATTGTTTTACAATTTTCTCACTTAAATTATTATATATTCGTATAACTTACGTAAATTTCGTTTATTTTTTTGTATTAGGCCTTTTTTTATATCATTTACTGTTAATAAAAATTTGGTTTGATACACGAGGGAAAAAACGGAAAAATACGCAAGGGTACACGAGAGTAAAAAAATAGTGAGAGTAGGTAGTCATGAGTCTCCGCACATGGTAGTCAAGTTGTTAAACTAAAATTTTGGATTACACACGTTAAACAATTTCGACAATCACAATTATAATATACTTATACGCTTGTATATTAACTGGATGATCCATTAATTTTGAATCGTTGATAGTTGAAACGAAATTTTGAATATACCGAATTCAATGTGTGTTTTATGTCTCGAATCATTTGTCCCTTTTAAAGTTCGGAAATCATGCGATTAATATTAATCTTATTCCAGTTCTAATATGTACGTTCTTCTTGCCTTTTCGTATTCTACGCGTCCAAGTGCCGTTATCAAGATTTATAATTCTTTATTCTGTTGATAACTTGTTCGAATTCTGTTAGAACGGCTTTATTATTTTTAACTTGAAACTATTGAATTATTAACTTATCGCCCGTTAGGGTATTAAAAAGAAAAAATTTTGAACGAAACTGCTTCCTGTTTATTCGAATTTCGAACTTCGACAATTTAAAAAAAAGGTTCAAACATTTTTTAACTTGTTTTTAATATCGTTCAAATAATATAAGTTTAGGTTTAAAATACATTTTTTTTTATTAGCTTCAAGTAATAACGATTAACGGCTCAACAATTGTAGATTTTGCAATATATTTTTAAATTTTAAATGTAAAAAGACGTTGACAATTTTAAGAGGTAATTTCATTATTACAATATTTCGATAGTATTTTCGCGCGTTTATAAAAAACTACTGAAAAAATTGAAAAACGTGTCGAACAAAGTATCAACTAGATACGCTTTGCCACCGAAAAACGGTTCTAAACAATTCTTCTTCCGTACGAAAAAGTGTTCACAATCGAAATAAAATTAGCGAAAAATTCTTAAAACCGTATTAAAACAGAATCGCTTCTCTCGGAATTTAGAACGACTATTATTTAATTAATAATTATAAACTTAACGTAATCTTAGTTCTTTTAACGTAGTAATAGTAATTTACTCAAACAAACGTTTCGTTCAGTAAAGGAATATTAACCGGTTTTAGTTACGTTTTGATGATAACGAGTACAAAGGAAATTATAAATTAAAAAAAAACGTTAAGGATAAAAAACATGAAAAACGTAGTTAGGAAAACAAACGACAAAACACGTAATTTGTTATAAACTTTTTACGGTGACTAGATTGAACCATTAACGATGACTATAACGTTGTTGATAACATTTCTTGATAGCGGCAATTTTAATATACATACGAGGCAAGTTTTATTTTATGTATATATTCGTTACATACGACATGAGTCATTGTTAAGAATAATACGTTTTCCCCTTAAAACAATTTCTTTGGAATTGTTGTAGAAAATTATTACGAATCAATTTACGAACATAAACCGTACGTCGTAAACGTTTACTACATAGGTCCCAACATTTTTCCAACGAACAATAACCAGCTTGAAAGGTACAATAATAGCCGTATAACCTATAATTTGAAGTACGTTTCGATCGGTATTTTTCTACGGTTTTTTTTTTATTATCGTATTTTTTCAAATTTTCTCCTCTTCGCCTCGTATATTCTCTCTGGATAATATTCTATACTCGTCTCCAACTGTGAATTACACTTTTCGTTTTAAAAAAACTAACTTACGTTTATATTGTCACATTTGACGCGATAATACGATGACGGGTAGACATTTTCAAATCGTTTAACGTATCGATTGATACGATAAACGTAATATTTTCAGAAACTTGTCGCTCGTTACTTTTTGCGATAAATGATAACGGTCAATGAATTAAATAGCGTTTACTTAATATTAAACGTCGAATTTTGACGAATTTTCATACATAAAACTATGAAAAACGTGAAAATCGTATTAAACCACAGAAATTATATAAGTTATAACACCTGTCCACGTTTTACTTTATCGGTTTTGTTTCCTATTTTAACCAACCTAGAATATATATTTACTCGCGCACGTACTATTGAAAATCATTATCAATCTGAAAGTTTAATTAAAATACCACATTTTCTATACGTCTACTCTCTACGGATTACAATTCCCTCTATTCTCTCTATTTCTAATAAAAGGTCATTTTTGGAAAGCGAGCGCGTCTATATTTTCACGCTCAATACACCGCGATAAAACATAATTCAATTGATTATTGTACGCCTTTAAATCGATTAATATCGAAAATTGGTTAATTAATTAATTTGGCAGTTTTAAATACTAATTAAATATTCAACAAAAACATATCAAATTCGATACGGAAAAATGTAATCTAACTAACCATTGTCAGAAATGAGTAAATTATCGTAGCCGTGATATTGGTTTCGTATGCAGATACATATAAACGTAGATAGATTAAACTGAAATAATATAAAATGTTTGAATTAACAGAAAGTTTAAGCGTATTTCATTTTTCGTCGAGTAAATAGTGAAAAGTGGTTTGCATAATTTTTCAATAATGCTTACGAGGTTTTTTTTTATTATTATTCTATTTCCGGTTTGAAAATTATATATTAGTAGAAAGAACTTTTACGTTCAATCGCATTCGACAATGTTGAACTTCGTTATAATTTGAACATTAAACTTGCAAAGGAAATTGATCTACTTCGAACCAATAAAATTTTTAATTTCTAACAAAAATATTTTGTAAAATTACTGCACTAAATATTTTATAAGTCTTACGTGGTTTATTCCGAATTATAATTAATCTTCACGAATCCCTGAAAAACATCTAACTTACGATTTTAAATTATATTGCGTCATTTAATTGACGGCTCCATAGTTTTATAAGTATTTTTTAATAAAATAAATCTCAATTTTATAAAAAATAAACAACAATAATTCGTCCTTTCAAAACTACTGACAATACGATATATATTCGCAAAAAACATGTACAAATTTCACTAGATATAGACCATCGGTTTTTCGTAAGTCCAACATTTTATGTTCAAGGTTTTGTCAAAAACAGAAAAAATCAATTGTTTACTCGAATTCTACGAGCTTAGTTCGAAAAACAACGAAATATTAATTTGGCTACCTTTTAAAAGCGAAATACACCCAAAGCCAATTAATAAATATAAAAAATAGTTCTCCACTTAAATTTCAACGACTCTTACGATTATAACATATATATTTATTTATTATTAGATACATTTATTATATTTGTATACATAAAGTGTTTTAATACGAAATCACGTTTTATTGTAATTCATATTTCGATATTAACACAAAAGATTTTGTATCTATTCAATCGACGATTATTATACACTGATAAATGTAATGACACCTAATGCGAGTCTATATTCGAAATTACGTTTGGACCAAATAAACTAAGTAGCGTGTTTAGGTTTTTCCAATGATGAAGAAAGGGGATAATGAGTTACGCGTATTAATGACGTCTTATTACGTTGCATAAGTTTAATTCGTGAAGGTGTAACGTAAATCAATAGTTTTAACTACCTTTTTAAAACCACTCGAAATGTATAAACATGCTTCGAACTAATTTGTAATTAACAACGACGACATACTAAATTATTTACAAAAAAACATATTTGATTTTTAATGGTGGAGAAAAGCTTATGAAATTTCAGTTACAGCGCTACAATTTTGGTTGAATATTAACATTTTTTTTTTCTAAAGAAATTTCAATTTTGAAGCTTACAATTTTTTTATATTTTACTTACAATATCGTCTCCAATTTTCTCTTAAAAGAATATAATAAATAATGTAAACAGAATTTACGGTATGTTGATTGAAATGATTGAGAAATGCGTAAACTATTAACCGAAAGATAATTTAAAAAATCAGAAATATTAAAATAATATACTCGTTACTTCTCCCTTGGACATAACTTTTAGTCAATCTTAGTCATAACCATTTAATACAAAATATGTATAAAAAAAATACACTGTCCATTCTAATCTATTAATTTTTTTTACAAATTAATCCAACGAATATCAATTAATAATGTAAACGTGAAATATTTAAAAAAATTGCGTTATAGGTACTGACACGTAATCGTCGTTTTTACATAAACAAATAAGAACAATACATATGTAATGAAAATTTCGCGAGCAAAAAAAAATATATTTGTTTAACGGAATTAATTTAACGTGTTGTTCTAAACAATACACGTGTCAATTTCACATCACTTGATTCCGACCGATGTTATTGACCGTTGGCACTAAAAAAATATTCTACATAGTTCACGAAAGTAAAAAAAGACGTGTTTTAATTTGTTTTATTTTGTTGTGGCGTGTTTGCGTGGTTGACCGTGCGTGATGAAACGCTAACCTTTATCGTCTGATACACGGTTTGTCGACTTGAACAAATAATTCGACGGTGTTGGGGCACAGACGAAAATTACTAAATTTGATATTGTATACATGAATTACATTCAATACGTATGAGAGAGTGGAAATATTTTACCGTATTTACTTTATTTTCCCATTTGCTAATAACACCAGCGGAATAATGATGCATTTGAATTACAATTTTGAATTTTTCGAAACTTGAAATTATTAAAAATAATGTTTGTTTCTAATTCAATATCGTACGTGTAATAATAATAATAATAATAAAAACAATTGATATATGGATGGATTTTTATTTTTTGCGATACTTATTAAATAATTGTAGAACTACAATTACGATATTTGTTTGTTTCTTCATATTTTGGATACTTTCAAATTTATATTATAAGTAATTCTAGGAGGAAAATACTCGATCTTAGTCAATGTCATAACATCTAATTATCCCGAACATTAAAAATCTTAAAAACCAGGATTTATTTACAATAAATTGTGGAGTTCTTATAAAATCTTGGACGCCTTAGAACTTATGGCCATATATTGTGCTAAAAAGGATTAATGGTCATTATGACGTTAATTTTTGGGAATTTTTTCGCAAAACGTTTAATATATATCAAAATTGTATATAAGTATAATATAAAATAAAATATTAAGTAAATAGTCGATATTGATAACGGCCAAAAATTAAGTAAAAAAAATGAAAAAATAGTTTCTTAATTCTCATACGAAGCCGTGTAAAAATTTTACTGGTGTAATTAACGTAAGTATTATAATGATCATAAAAATAAAATAATAATGTTTACGTAAAGTTATTTTTTGTATTGGTTTTTGAAATTTTAGATTGACATTAATTTATCGTGATGCGACTTTTAACACTCGATAGAATTATTTTTTAGAATAAGCGTTCACAACATCCGCGATCTTTTCATTTCGTTAATATTAAAAAAAAGTTCCTTCATAAACGTTCATGAAAGTTTTATCACGAAAAAACTCGTTATTTAAACGGTACATTTTAATGGCTATTTTATCTTAAAAAATGATTTTCGACGATTGGATAAGGCCCTTTTGCTCCCATACCCGTAGGTTTCATTCTAATTTTCACTACCTTTCTTCCCCTCATCCTCCAATACGGTGTGTCTGTACTAAAGACAACACGTACGTATGTTTACGATTATAAAATCGGACGGCAATCATACACGCAAGTATTGTGGCGGTACGTCGAAATTGACGAATTGTAATTAATCGCAGAAAATCGCGTAGACCGAATAGCCTTGGCGTTTTCGAGGCACGGGTCTGACAAATCGTTTTCAAAGCTACAAACACGGGTGCTAAATTCACGGTGATGATGACGCACGAATGATATACGCGCGTCTCATTTGTTAACGGTCGTCGATCCGCGGCGTACCTTTCGCCGGCTTTGAGGAATCGCGTTTTAACGAAATTGATCCGTTCGGGTTGTCGACACCAACGTTTCGTCACCAGATAGTTTACGTTTGGTCGTGTTTGAATTAATATTCAAATTGCCCAATGGTTGAAATCGAAATAAGAACGTTAGTTTTTCACTTTGTCACATGGCGCGGTTTTTTAATTTCTAAATTTCAATTTACTCGAGACGTTTCTCTCGATGATCGAATAGTGGCGCATAGCCAGATGTATGTATACGTGTTTTACGGACGTGGTGATAAGTCTGACATCGTAACGACCGAACGCTAATAACAAATCGATTTGTTAGGGTACAAAAGTCGGCTAGCAGTTATCGTAGCGTGCGAGTGCGTCAGCAAATATAATCTATATAACAGATCTTCCGACACGACTCGGGTCGAACGACGTATAAACTAAGTACCAGAAGAAGCCGTACGATCCAATTACCAGCCCTCCGCCGGGGGCCTTTTTGTCGTCCTTTCGTCGTACAACATACGAAGTTCGGCTTCTTATAATATCTTTATTATCTTAAGTACGACGCGTATTATCTAACAAAATATTTTGCGCGAAGAAATACTCGACGATTGCGCGTATTAATATTATTACGAAACAAGTACTTTTAGCCGCGCGAGAGACTAAAACGTTAAAGTCCCGGGACAGTGTTGATTTTATTGTTCCGCGAGTAAAAAAAATGTTTAGAACAATAGTTTTGAACATATCGCGAATCAAAATTAACCAAGGGCTTCTCGAGTTATGTATTTAGTTATGTATAGAACACTTCTTAGGGAATTTCCTTACCATTAGGGAATTATTGTTCGATAATATTTTCGAATTTTTAATGGACTATAACTGATGGACGGATCGTTATTTATTTTATTTGTAGATATCAATACGATTCAAACTGTCCACCTAATTTCTAAACGGGTTTATTTTTAAATGTTCCGCTAAATTGTTTTCTAGCGTTTAAAAAGTAAATAGAATGACCACTATTCGTTGGAAAGTTCACAAGATAGTTTTCGAGATGACGTTTTATAACAAATAGACACATACGATGTAAAAACGTATCCTTTTTGTTTTGTAGTTTATGTTACGTCGATAACGAATAAAAAATTTCCTTTAAACTTATTGGTTTAACCGGACTGTAAGACACCAGACAGCGTATTATTTATCTACGCCTTTTTCCTTATCCTTCCAAACTACGTCTATACTGAAGGCTAGAAAAGGGACTAAAAACACACGAGTAAAACGATCTGACAAAATAGAGGGGTCGTAAAAACGATGAAAAGTTCGAACATAAAACCGATATTTGTGCGCGTTGGATTATGGATAAATTGGTCTTTCGATACATTCTGAGCCGAAATTTCGATATGTTTTTACATATTTAGTAGTTGCTTTGTGACGATAAAGGATGGATTTTAGTTGCTTAAATAACAATTTTCGATAGTTCTATATTACAATTTTCTAATTAATAATTAAAAAAAACCCGCGTAAATTGAGATAAGAATTCATATTGTCTTATAAGAATATTTAATAAAATTATTTTCTGACGTTACTAAATACTCTAAATAATACTAGTGTTATATAATACTTATATTGCTGTTAATTTAAAATAATTTTGACACGTCTGTATACAGTAAATTTAAAGCTAACACTTTAAGTATAAAAAATCAAATTATTAAGTTAAAACTTGTATAATTTTTCCGGTTTGAAATGGTTGTATGTATAAGACTAATACTTTAACGTACAGTTTTAAAGAGGTAGCTGAAGATGATTTTGTGCATTTCGACCATTCAGTATAAATTCGTGTGGTTAAAACTCGACCGTTAAATTATTAACTTAAATGGTCATCGTGAATTTTCATCCAGGTTTTGATGTATTGTTGACTACGAAAAAAAAATATTTTCAACAAAATATAACGGATCGTTTTACCCATTATATAGAGTCTATACAAATATTTACTAAAGCAAAAGTTTATATATCCAAAATGATCGAGTCACCCACCGACCGAAATTTTATTATCGTTTTATAATTACAGTATGTAACATTGGTAACGCGTTTGTCGTGCGTTTAATAATATAATATAACACATTCACGAAAATGTATTACATTAATATAACCTATTTACGTTTGTATTTTACCCGGGATTACACACCGTTGTTTATAAAATAGAATATTCGCTACCGTAATATTTCGTTTAGTTATAACGAATAAATTGTTTATGCCTCGTACGTAATTGCCGCGTAAATGATAATATTTACCGTTTGTGTGTTGTCGTACGACTTATAACTTTATTAAGTTTTTCAAATAAATGAGAATTTTAAAAACATTTCGCTAAATAATCGACTAAATAACCAAAAACTTAAAACACGATTGAAAACCAACGGTTTTACCGTGTAAACGACGAGTGAGAAAATCGGGTAGAATTTAATAATTTAATAATTCACAAACGTTTCGATTTATTATGAAATATTAGTCTATTGAACTTATACAAAATGTTTACGCGACGTAGAGTTCGTCATACCGGCCGAAAATAAAACGTATAAAGTAAAAAATAATATAATAACATCGCCGATTGTCATTCTACAATGTAAATATGAGCGAAACGTTTAACGTTAAATTCCGATCGTATATTTTCCGAGTTAAAGACTTAATGAAATAAACGAATGAAATACAGAAAGATTATCTTTACTATTACGTTATGTATACGAAAATCTTTCTGTCAGTTGGAAATTTTACGTCTGTCGATAAAAAACGTAATGAAAAAAACCGCAGATTTAAAAATTCATCATTCGCTGCGACTGACTTTAAATTAAACCGCTTGTTCTTTTTTAATCAGTGTTGACAAACGAGTAACCTAAACAATTTCGCGCCACAGTAACTACGTAATAAACAAATAAATTTTTTAATTACCATCGTGACGATTCGTTTAGAATTTTAAACTAATTGGCGATTTAAAAAAAATTATAAACTCAATTTCGTCGAAATTACTTTTTTCAAATAATATAACACAAACATTTAAACGCTAACCATAATAAAAATACTTCGTATAAAATAAACCGACTAAATAAACAACGTAAAGTGGTAATATCGAGTAAATTAAAATTAAATATTATGTTTTGCGTTTTCTTAGTTTCCTATTGTATCTAAAACGGTTAAAATCATTGGATTAGGTTACCAAATTATTGTCGATTACGTTAATTATTTCACGAATAAGTTGATAAAAGAATCATACGAAATATTAAACAAACAAAATATTTTACTTAACAGCGACGCGTACCAATCGAGATATAAGAGTACCGGATACATTATATCGTCATAAATTACCGCCGAATAAAATTAAACTATTCGATTATTGTGTGTATCTCATAATTTACTCGTCAAAAGAATTAAAAGCAGGTGTCTATCGTTTTTTGTCTAACGCACGCGAAAATTTCGGCATATCCATTTCAATACAGCGGCACGGGAAAAAATCCAAAAACAAATCCGAATTCGTGAATTCGTTTTTTTTTTCATTATTTAATATAATATACACGGGACCGACGCTCCCACGTTTTACGTCGTTTTTCCGCGAATTCCTCTAAAATTAATCGAACGAATTTCAAAATCGCCCGAGCCTGATTTTTCCCGTTATTTCCGATATAAATAGTCGAAAAAATCATAATCGTCATGTACTACGGACTTCGAAAACAGCTGAAATCTGTTTTCAAAATTCTAATCGCCTATCACCAAGTCGTCAATTGGGCACGTTGGAAATTAGGTTTCATGATGTCTACAAACGGTAGCCGCAACTACGTGAACACGTGCATATTGTACTCCCGCATCATTACGGTATACTTTTTGCGCTAACAACTATTTACGTTACACACAAACACGTTGCGTAACGTGCACAAAATATAAAATCGACCACACGTGACCCTTTAATAACTGCTTCTAATTCCCTTAAAACCTAGCGCCACACCCGCATGTGTCGTTTCCCATCTATCTAACGCCCGATATGGAAAAAACTTATATTGTAGCGTTTAGAAAGAATTCAAAGTTTTTTCCTTTATATTCGAAGAGCATAATATTTTCGAGTACATTTCGTAAGATTATTGTGAAATATCGTCAGACCACAAAGTTACGGCTATTTAAAAAAAATTACTTTAAAAAACTCTTAACTTCCTCGTCGTTCGATATTTTATAATAAACCTGCGACACTGCGCTCGAAAATATCATTCCCTTCAAATTCGATGCTAAACGTTTAAACTCTAAATTCAATATATATAACTTTAAAGTAATTACATTTCTTGGAGACTACAAATACGTTTGTAGTTAAACGTAATTAATTACGAATATATCAAATTTTTTTTTATTAAAACAGGATTAAGTACGATGGAAAACAGCAGAAATGCGTTAGTAAGTTTTGCTTAGTATTTATTTAATGTTACAACGCTTGAGTTTATTTTTACGTTAAGTTTTACTGACGATATATGATTATTCAAAAAATTTGATATTTAAACTTTTAGGCTTGTTTTAGGCCAATTCACAATTATCGCTAGAATTTTAATAACAATAATCTATTTAAAATTGATAAAAGTGTTATAATTTGGTTATCCATACTACAGAAGCGTGGTTTTTGCTAACAACTCGGCATAACGTTCCGGTTTTATAATCATTTTTTTTTTTACTAACGTAAAGTGCCGTTCAAAAACAAAAAGCCAACGAAATGAATACGTTTCAAGTTCGTACGTTTTAATCGCAATTTTAATTATAAATTTTTAACCAAAAATCGCAAAACATTTAAATAGAAACAGTCGAAAAGTAGTTATAATTTTCCCGGACTAATTAGTCCACGCTATCCGTGTTTATCATGTAGTTTCCGGCTCGTATTGCATTACGTTTTCACCTTAGTTCGTCGTTTATCTATAGTGTAAATCGTTCCCCTCAAAATATTTCGTTCGAACTTACTTTCGTTTTACGAATATCACAATATCGTGTCCCTTAGTATTCCTTTTTCTAATTTCGGTACGTTACCATACACTGTAACTGTCGTTCTGTGAACCAAGCTAACGCGCTATAATGTATTAATAATACTTGCGTTATGTTCTTAATACCATACATAATAAATGTACACTTTTCGTTATACTTATACAATGATCGACCACGTGGATTTTTTTTTTATAGTCGAAATTGTGACCGACCTAAAGGCTTCGAAATAATTAATATATTTTTTCGACGTCTTTTTTTCATTAATTTAACGTACGATCGGTAATAAAAAAAAAATAAAGTAATATTAATAATTCTTGTAATAAACCCTGACGTGTGTATAGAGCGTATCCATTCTCAGCGTTTTAGGTTAAAATATTTTTCGTTATGTATTATAATAATGATTCAATGAGTATGCTCTACAAATACGCGGTATTTTATAAAAAAAAACCGTAAAATATTCTTATATATATATATATATATATATATATATATACTTACATATAAGTTTACAACTAGTAGTTGTTATTAATAGAAAGAGAAAGAGAGAGAGATAACAACTTCTATTGAACGAAAAACAAAAGCGAACTGCCTATCGGTTAGATTGCCCATGGATATAGTAATACGTACATTCGTCTTTCCAAAAATGATAAAAATCTATATAATGGTAGTACAGTATTTGCCACAATAATAATAAACGTTGTAAATGTGACTATCGTTAATAAACCGAAAATGAATATACAATAACGACAAATATCAATATAGGATACATATTGCAAATTAATTATTTAACGACTTCAATATAAATGTTTGTGAATTATATATTTAACGAATCAATCGTTATTTCTAAGCAAACTATTTTCAAATTATTTCTGATAAATTTTTGGTTTTTAAGGAAGTTTAGAATTGGAAGGGACGCCGCGTACCCCTTAATTCTAAAACTTCAGATTACCCAGTTTCATAATGTCGTTATAAATATGGGATGGTCAGTAAATGGATGTCTTCTCTTCGTTCACTTCCTTGATTCGTATTAATATTGTCTAGTTTTTCAACGACCGGTCGGATTAATTTGACCTTTCCAACCACCCCGCACCTTAGGTGGTCAATGCTTATGATGATATTCGATCGTCTATTCACGGTTCCCTTTTCGGAAATAGCTATGCAATGTACTTTCCTAGAGACTTTTACGGACGTTTTTTTGCGAAATAAATCTGCCGTCATTGTACGCATGTTGCTCGTTTAGGTCAAGCGTGTCAAACTCAAATTATTAACTGGGCAAAATATATCGTATAGTTTATTACGCGAGCCAAGGGTAAGAATTTATCGAAAAACAAACCCTTCTATATAAATTTGAGTACACTAACATAGTTGTGACACGAAACGAAAATTGTACGATTTTTTTTAATTAATTTATTTTCGCAAATAATAGTACATTAATATTGCTGTATAGCTGTAAGCCATAAAAAAAATGAGCCACGTGTTTGATATGCCTGGTCTAGATACAATTACTATATCAGATTTATCGAACGTATATCGTGAGAGTATATTACATATAATAATTTATTACTATTATTATACATGGAAATGTTATCCGAGCGGCACCGCGATTTTCGTTTATTATTTTCCGTATTTTAGTTTCGTTAACATTAACGTCGGTTCGAGTAGTGTACTACGTTACGTATCGTATACGATTCGTATTATACGTGTATATTATTATATATATATTATTCGCGTCGATTCGGACCACGGCGTATGTTATATTACGTTACGTTCGAAAATACGTTGAATATTTATGTTCAGTTCTTAAAATTACGTTGAATATTCGTGTTCGGTTTGAATTCAAACGTTACATTCCACGTTATTTATTTGCAGAAATTAAAACAGCCGGGCATGGTTTTACAACGATGTTCGTCAGGTAATATGTCGTGCTAAATTACACGTAACATAGCGATAAGTATTTTGTAACTTTATAAATGCTATATTAACATACGAGCTTCACGCGTCTCGTAACATCATAGCTGTATACGCGTATTTTTGATTTTTATAAATACACAATCCGTAAGTGTGTTTTTTTACATTAAGAATACGCGGCGAATTAACACATAGGCTTGATAAGACATTAGGGAATAATAAGTCCCCCCAATGGCCACACTTTATGTACACGTGTATGTAAATAATAATTTAACTAAAAACGCTCTATATATATATATACCCCCGTATTAGGCCTCGATTCGTTTATTAATAATCGTTCATCGCGTTATTTTATCGAAATATTTATCAAGTTTTACTATTTCCAGCATCGAATTTGCGTAAACAAATTCCGAATAAAAAAATATGCCGATCGCTCGTTTCGGGCGTATAAATCGATAAAAATTATTCGCGTAAATAAAAGATTCTTTATATCCTCAAAATAGAAATAATATCGTTGCCGTTTTATCGCGCCGCTAATAGCGAAATAGTATATTATTATTATTAATTAATTACCGAACACGTAAACGTTTTAAAGTTCTACAAGATTATCCTGTTATTTTCGAACGTATGTAAACTTAATAAGTGCATTATAATATTATTAATATTACGTCACTCGTAATACGTTCGTAATAATAGGTTGCTTGTTAATGGCCGGATTAATAACGGCCGTTCGGTTTTAGATTTTATTAACGTTGCGACTCGAACACAAAAGCCTATTCGCTTAGCCTCTGATGGAATGTAATGTAACGTCGATATTTCGCGTATTTCACGATAAAACGGTAATTACTAATTTCGAAAAACAGAATTTAAAAAAAGAACGCGACCGAATTACTACGTTCCCAACGAACGAATTTATAGACGAGTTACGGTTCTAATATTTCCCCCGAACAGATCGTTAACTATTGTCCAACCGCTCCGGCAAATTAACCTTACCGTTTTTATTACATTTCTTATAGGTTACGCCCGGGATATTTATCGAAATACCATATAGGTTTCTATAAAACGGTATTTATCGAACGCGAAATCTGAAAACTACGGTAGGCTAAAATTTTAATCGTAATACCCTTTAGCCGAGTCACCGTTCCAGGGTAATATAATATCGCTTTCGTTGATAATCGTCAACGAAAAGCAGCCACTGTACGTAAAATCGTGTAACGTTTAATCGAAAACGATACGATTTACGTAAACGTAAATAGTTGACGGACGATAAATTACTACCGCCCTAGCGCGACAATAGTCGACACGGCAGTAACGGCGTACGGTGTATAGCATTTATAATATGGTAATTGGAATGGACGGAGCGAATAGAGGAGCGTTGTACTATCAAAACTACGTAGCGGGCCGGCAGATAGGCGGACAAATAGTTTTCGTTTCGGTAGGATATACGAGAGCCCCGGGCGTGTTTCAGTTTACTCAGATGTTTTTCGCCGGCTGTTGTTTGTTCAAACGCGATTGTTCGTCGCTGTTAAAACACGCCGTGTGTACGACGCGCGTTTTACGGACCGATAGTCGTTTTTTTAACCCGTTAATTTACCTATCGAATCGTCCAATAACGACTAATATTACTTTAATACACTAGGGTGTGATATAGCGCGTTTGAGATTTTTCTCAATCCAATACTTTTTCCCTACGACTCGTCGCCAACGTTACGTTTTCGTCACAAAATGAACGTTCGCGAGTACAGTAGGCCCCGACTCGGTGTTATAACGCATACGGTTTCAGTAAATCGACGATTTATCGGATTGGTTTTCGTGTTCCACAACGAAATACGGCCGTCACAAAAGGACTATACGAGACTATGCGTCGCGTTACTAACGGCTGAAATCGAGAAAAAATATGTACAGGGTCGGAAAAGTATATTGGAAATTTACGTTCCCAAAAACTGAAGGCATTTTGTTCGTTAGCCCGTGGCGGGCTTGGCCCCACATGTCCCTTCGCCAATCGACACTATAACTTTCAAAAATTATACTTCGGAACTCGGCCATAAATTATAATTCATTCTTGTTAAATATACACATATATATTATTTTTTTACCGATTAAAAATAATTTATTCGATTTTAAATGATTATATTTTTGTAGATATGTATAAACACTATTTATTACTATAGTATAGTAGTATATGCTAACTAAAAATAAGAAATTCTAAATCTTAGAATATCGTAATAGCCAAATATTGCTTGCAGGAATAATTCATTTTATAAAAATATCACTACTCTAAACGTAAATCGGAAATAACCTCGTAACACGATTTTCATTTTTTTTTAATCGATAGCCCGCCGACTGCTTAGTAGTACGTCCATCGATGGTATCGGTGATTCAAAAAACCTGTTGGTTTTTGTGAAAAGGAAAGCGCCAGAATATATCCGGACATAATTTGGAAATAATCGAAAAGGGTTTCAGTACTCAATGCTTTATAGCTGGTAGCTTGCTTCTCTCTTAAGTCGCCAAATTTTGTGTCAAGTGGCTAATTTTTTTTCGGTAGAATATGTTAAAGATACCGTGTACGCGATTGGCATTGTTATCGATTATAAAGAAATTACAAAAGTGCGACGGAATCGATTACATGGAATGTATTCTATGTAAATAATTTGTGTATCGATTAGACGTTTTTCGTACGACTAAGGGAAACCGTGTAAAATATTTATAAATACCAGATGCTTTAGTTCGTAATTTTAATTATTATTCGACACGTAAAAACTAGAATTATATGACCGTTTAAAATCAAACGAATCATTTTAAACAATCTGTAAATTGACAATATAAAAATGCAACCTGTAAATTGATAATATAAAAATAATACACTTAAATACGTTCTTATACGGCTGTACGAATGACAAAAGTCTTGTTAAACTCATAGCAAGTTCATAGCAAGTTCATAGTTCTCGCTATATTCATTATATACATCATATTTTATATTTATTTATTTATATCCAAATTTAACTTAGCACGAACAATTGATCAGAAGGTTCAATATAACTAAAGATCTATATTCAGAAAATAGAGAACTTCGCTTAGACGTTTTATTTAAATGCACATTACGAATCGCTTTTTATTAATGTCAGTTCAATAGGACTAATGTGAAATTTACGAGTAGAAAATAGGAAATTGCTTATCATTATTTTGAAGACGATAAAATTGTATATTTAAAACTTGAAAATTGAAAGCGATCGTTTTCAATACGCATTTTCAAAAGTAAAACGTAAACGTTACGGCTTAATATATTTAATGGTTATGCGTGGCGTTTAATATAAGTTGCGGTCCGAAACAAAGATCAGCCGATCAAAAGGTGCATACGATTTCGATTCGCCGCGTATACGTAATCAGTTATTGAAGTATATATTTCGTAAACAAAATGATCGACACTATTTCGAATTAAGAGGAAACCTTATTTTTCCGATGGGCCCCTTTGTTTTTTTAAATCAACCTACATTCGAAATAATATATGCTTATGCAAGAGAAATTTTTTTTTAATCTATAATACTGTGGAATAAGAACGAATTAAAGGTGCGTTTACTATTTCTGCGTCGTTCTATTAAACGCTTTTATAATGATTTATTTTTGATTTGGCAAAATTCCACGCAATTTTTTTACGATTTCACAACGGGGAAATTTTCAGCAGTTCTCCGTAGGCACTTGGGAAACAACTGGGTGGTAATTTCAATTAGTCTCCTGAAATGTCGCCCGTGTAATTTATAGGGGCCGGCTCAAAACTTTTCACGCATTCGTCTGTACGAAACTCATTTCAACATTTTTTACTAACGTCTTGTTCAGAACGTAAAATAAATTTCGAAGTCGCGATAACGTAATATTTCGAATTGTATATCTGTTATTTGTTATATACATAATACGTTATATCCATAAGAGGTTTTTCAGGAATTAAACATAATACAAAAACAACCGTTATTTCATAAAAGTGATATTATACACAAATATGAATCTTTTTGGCCAGCGATACCATTTTTCGGGCCAAATTCAGTCGCCATGCCTCTTTATTCTCCGTTGGCTGTTATTAATTAATAGTACCTTTTATAGTCGCGATGTGCTCTCGAATTAGGTAAGTAAAGGCAATAGGTAGATGTAGCGTTTTTGCTTTTATTCGTCAGGACTTTAATAACTTTTATACTTCAAATATAGCCAGAATTCGAGTATGCATTGTCATTTTTCCTTTCCTGGAAAAGGTTATTGAGAACAAGTAATAAAGTAATAATTCTTCTCTTAGGAAGTATTCGAATCCCTTGAAAACGACAATGAACAATTTTTACGATGTTATCATATAGATCTTTAATAATAAATAACTTTACAATAATAAAAATAAAAACCGTCGAAGATTAACTACTTACGTCGTAATAATATCGAATATCTCGAATTAAAAAATATAAACGTAATTTTTTTTAATTTTACGAATATTGTTTACCGCACATTTATTATCATTACATCAAAGTGACTTAACCATTTGGGAAACAAATAAATTAATTAAATATTATTTATGACGTTCTCACTTGTACTCGCTAATTCAATTGTACGTATATGTTACATTGACGAACTAATGGTTGTTTATTCGACAAAAAAACGTTTAAAAATGTACAAAGATGTGTCATATAAACGGGGCTACTCTTTTATTATTTAAGTATCAGACAATTTTGTAGATTGTATTCTATGACTTTGTAATTTGTAACTTTTGTATATTCTAAGACTTTGAAGCTATTATAAATTAATTTTAAGCAAATCGTAATATTACACCGTTAAATTTCATAAATTTTGTTATATATGTATATATATTTAACAGTTTTGGAAAATAATTGTTATTGTAATTAATATGTGTTACGCAACGCGTATGATTATAAAAACACCAGAATTAAGGTATATTTTTTTTTTAACTCGCCAATTGTTTTTTTATTTATTTTTATTTATCGAAACTTTGTAACCAACATTTAGTCTCTACAATTATTTATATACGATTATAATTACAAAATTAATTTAAAAAAGCGTCCCGGAATTATGGAAAAACGATATGTGGTGAGAATGACAGAACATCCCTCCCCCCAATGTTAATTGTCTATTACGCTTCTTAATTCATAATAAATTATAAATATTCGTAATGCGCGCGTCTTCTTCATTTAATACGTTCCAAGACTTCAAATAAGTCCTAACAAATGTTCTGTCGTCGTTCCTATCTTTTGCTACGTCTCTCCTATTATACGTCTGATTCCCTACTACGTTAACATCCCTTTCAACACAGTCTTGCCATCTCGGACGTGGCACACCCAAATACTTTTTCCAATCGAATCATCATTAGTGACTGTTTTAATCGACTATTCCTTTTTCCTTCAAACGTGTCCAACCAATCTGCTTTTCGCAATTTCTTTCGATATGTCCGGTCATTAAAATAAATCTTTCAGCTCGTATTTCGCAGCCCGTTCACCACTTTTAGTGTCGATTCACGGTCCATAAATTCGTCTTTTCTGTTTACACTACCGAGTCTTCTTTTTCCAGTTTTTCTTCGAGATCGTACGATGGAACCATAGAAAACAGCTGGTCATAAAAACGTATCGTATACAACTAAATTTTTTAACTTTTCGTTATCATTCTCGAACCCAACACAATTTCTAAACCATGATAATATTCATTTTTCATCTGAATCCAAATATTATCCATATTTCAGTATAACTTCGAGTACTTAAGACAAGACGCACTTTCAAACTTATAAACATCGACTTTCATAGTTCCTTCTTAACGGGTTTCACAATTTCTACGAGCGATTATATTAAATATTTCGTTGTCTTGTCGTCGATATTGAATACCTACCTAGTTTACCACTATAATACTGTTTACATTGTTCGTATGATACATTGATTTCTATTGTTAATTTTGCGTTTCGAAATTGTATAATATCGATAATTTTTAATTATAATTATCGCTTTTCAAAACTATAATTATTGTATTATTAATTTATTCATATTCGTTATCTTACAAATTGCGTTTATTACGGATACGATAAAATATTTATTACTCAACGAATAACACAAGTTGTTAATATGATGATTATTTTAAAATAAAATTTATAATCAATTGTTTTTAAAGTGTTATTTAAAATGTATTTATATACGTACCTATTTTCATATAGTTAAATAAGGTGGTTTGCTTTTTCTGAACTAATTTTCTCTTGATGTATGAAGGACACGTTTTAACAACCTTTGAAACAACAATACTTAAAATGGAATATTATTATATATTATATCGTGTTGTTTTCTTATAAAATATTACGAATTCCCATAGTTAATAACTGGGTACTATAGCCGAATGGGTAAACAATATAAATATTTTTTATTATTATAAAAAATGACGTTTCAGTGACGAATAATCGATTTAAATGGTAAAGAAAAGAAACAAATGAAAAATATACGCTTCCAATCAAATTATACGGTAATAAGTTTTGACGAAACGAACATTAAGTGACAAATAAGTATCGTAATAAATATCTGCGACGTTGCCGATAACGTAGATAAAAAACGTTTCACCCTTTTATCTACCTCTATGATCTTTACGTAATTTTTTGTTTTGTTTTCGGTGTATTTATATTATTTTGGCACATATGAAAGCCACAAATATTTATCATTCCCATATGGCTTAGAGCCAATTCTTTTTATTAAAATCCCGATAAACTTGAACCAAATAATCCTTATGTCATCATCTCGATAAGATGTTTTCCTCTGGTCTTTTCCCGATATTTTCGTAAGAAGACTTCCTTAAAAAACTTGAGTCTACACGGACGTTCAACGGCAATGTCTTTTATGTAAAAATATATATCGAATAAGAACAAACGTTATTCAATAAGCGTGTGACGTCTTTCGTAAGTGTAAATAATATATTTCACGTTATACTTTCTGGAAAACATTATAACCGATTATGTTTCATTCTATTACCTTTATTCTCTAATACCATACTATTCGTATCAACATTATTTCGGTTGACTTTTGTATACTTTCTAACAAATAACTTGTTATAATTGGTGCATACATACGCACTTAACACGTAATTATTGAACATCAGTATAAACTCGTTGTTTTTTAGACGTGTCGAATTTTTTCGAAATAAGTATCCGAAATAAAATTATCGATATTATTTTTTATTAACCATGTACAGCGTAACGGAGCGAAATTTATCCCGTTTGTAACCTAATAGCGAACAAGACGAAAAAAAACAAAGTTATTTTTTAACAGTGTCGTGGTTTTAAATCAACCAGTTATTAACATTACGTCACTCACGTGGTGGCACAGAGCATATTCCGGTGTTTTTTCATGAATCTAAGGACGTTCCGGGTGGTACGGCAACAACATCCAAGTTATCGCCTTTTTTAGAATTTACAAAGTTCGGTTACGACGGTCCACGTGAACGATTTGATGTAAAAAAAATAAATCTGACGAACGCGGTTAGCCGACCGATGTTGACCGGTCAATTTTCTTTTTAACGTAAAACACGTTTATGCGACGTTTTTGTCCAGAACGAGATCTCGTCCACCAAGTTCAAATCGAATGCAAAAAGTACGCTGCGTTTTCATCGGTAAATCACCATTTCGAATAAATTCCTCGACACCAAACATACGGTGCTCTCCTAATCAAGCCATATCGTGCATACCAAAAATTGCTTGAAAACCGTTGTCTAATGATGCAGTCTCCACTGCTACTGTACTTCCATTTCAGTTCTATCTAAGCACTTTCAAAATTGGCAAATCCTTTCTGTAGCCAAGCGACGTATTATTTGTAATCGATTCTATCGATTTCGATACAAACCTTTCATACGGATATTTCGACGTTATTTAAATATAAAATTGAAAAAAATCACGCTTAGTAATAATATATCACTTAACACAAGCGTCTTCACGCGAAAAGAAATCATTATAGTATATTGCGCAATTACAATATTAACTAAATGCAAAATTATAATTTATGATAAAAAAGTCTAGAAAATGTTGGAATTTTGATAGATCGATAAGCTATTTTACTACAATTTTTATCGCTATTTGCTCTTACAGAATTCTAATGGAAACATGTTAAAATCGTATCGGTTTAGTAATCAGATTTGTCACGATTCCCAAAATCGTCTCTACAGTGTGAAAAAAATTTGGATGCATTTGGCGCTTGACGTGAAAGTCATTGTATCGTAATGGGAAATTTTAAGGGATTTCCACTATTTATCTGTCATTTGAAACTTATATACGATTTATTTCGTACAAGACTATTAAAATAATTTGCAAAATTTGAGCTATGAACGAAAGTACGAAAGTAAACATAATATTATTTTTTATGAAGATAATTAGTTGCAAGGTATTTTTAAATTCTATAATTATTCCAGTCAATATATTTATGTAAAACATCTAGTTCCGATACTCTCATCTTAAACTAAAAATAACGCTATATCATATACGTTAATTACATAAAACACTAGCGTCGATCAGATTAATTTTTTTATATGCAAACACGGTTTATGATTGTGTACAAAATGTTGAAATCCTGGGTAACGATAAAATTCTGAAGATTTTATCACTGAACAGCCTCCCTCCTTATAACTATTCGAGTTATGTAAATGAATAAAAAAAAAATCGCGTTCGCTCATTGTACACACGACGCGGATTGTAAATTTAAATTTTTTAAATATACAAAAAAAAAAAAATGATAAAATTCAAAATGTTCCGATTTCATAACTCGTTTGAGCCGCTAGCCCGCAGTACTTAGGACCGGTTAACCCATATTGAATCGTCTTAGTTATTTAAAGTTTTATTCGGAAAGACCAAAGTATAAAATATAATATACGCGTCCGATCAGAATACGAGAAATAAAAAATATACGCTTGACAAGCGTTTACGTGATGTACAGTGGCGATTTGAACGCCGACGATTCGTTTACACGCGCTGTATGACGATTGTTTAAATACACACAGTAAACGCGCCATTTGTATGTATGTACGCGCTGCCTGTTAATTCAACCCAAACTACAATATGCGCGCGTATAGAATTATATGCCCGTACGGCGTGACACATCGTTGATGTTTACTGAATCGCGTAAAGATCTCGTCGACAATTTACACGCAGTTGATCATAGTGACGTGTTTACAAACGTTTTACGTTAGTGCCGGTGCTGTATTGGGTATACACTATAGTACAATATTAAACGTTTACTTTAAACTGGTATTTATCCCTCTTCTTTCCATTATTGCGGGTATCGGCCCTTCAATATCAGTGTATTTCGAGCAGACTTGCCGCCACCTCGGCCACTTATCACAGCTGTCTATTCGATTCTTCCTTATTTCGACGTCCTTTTCAACACGATCGTCCCATCTGAAACGCGGTCTACCTAAACGACGATTTGCCGGTCGGATCTTCCTTAATTACCGTTATCGTACCGTCATTAGTCGGTATTATATTTTTGAAAACACGAATGTTCCTGAAAAATTCACCTATACGGTCGTAAAAATTGACGATACCACGACAATTCCGATAATAAACGATGTGCCTGTTCGAGACGAAGTGGGTCTTTTTCAGTACGTTTTAGAATGTCCTATTCTCATTACGTGACACTTTCAATGTACGTTGTTTTATATTAAACAATAAAACAATAATAGATCACGGAATGTTTTCCGTCATAGACGAAATTTTATTTTAAATTTTAAATTCAAAATCCATTTTCTTACGTAATGTAACACACACATACACACAACACACTATTGATCATTTATAAGCACACACTACAATAACGATTTTATACACCTTTGTTGAATTACCTAAACATAACTTTCTGAAAATAAACCTTTTCCGATAACCTTAAACGAGTTTTATTATTATTGCGATACATTATTTGTCACGAGAACTTAATATTAATATTTAATAATTTAATATTGGCTAAGGTGTAACGTATAAATAGTGCGTATTCGCGTTGGAATTTCTAGTTAAACAATTGTAAATCGATATGAAAATAATGAATAAACTCTTACGATAGACTTGGACTTGGAAAATCGTACATAAATATATACATATTCCATATATTTTTATTGATATAAAAAAACCAGTTTTCTAGATATCTATAATATTATTTGAAACCAATAGAAACCCCGTTTACGTTTACAGCCGACAACGTGTGCCGCGTAAAATTCAACACGAGATCGTTACGAGAAAATGATAATCATCGATCATCGGTGCCTGCCGACGGACCGCCGGGAAACGGCGACTTGGTCCGGCGCCGGCCCTTGTCCAAGTCCGACTTCGACCTCAGCTACCCCGAAGACTTGGACTACCTATGCAAGAAGTTCGCGGCCGCGGAACGAAAACATGTTACGGTGGAGAGCTTCGCGTCGTCGTCGTCGCCAAGCACGCCGGGCACTGGCCAAGGATGCTGTCCGTCAGCGATCAATTCGTCTTCCTGTGCCACCGCCACCGCCCAGTCTACTATACAGAGCATCAACGTGGTGCAAAAGACCCATTCGTTCTTTAATTCTCTGAAGGTAAACGAAATCTTGTATAATTATTATAGGAACTAAAATCGCGTCCCGTATTTGTCGAAATCAAATAAAACGTAAAACGATACATTCCCGCCGTCATTCCTGTTGTAATTCTGTAAATTTCGTAAATATTTTAATTCGCATTAATTAGAAATGTAACGTTTTTCCCTTTGGTACTTTTCTCCGAACATTTTGTGATCAACTATCTACGTCCATTCTTGTCACCCGAAACGACATATAAACCCGTCACCGTTTCGTTTCCAATCAAATTAAAAACCGACACTTTATAGATTTTGAGAAAAACAAAGACTGTATCGCATTAAGGACGACGAGTTGTTCTTTTTTTTACGTCTATAAACACATTTATGTGCGTGAATGATGATTTTGCGCACGGATGATCTAGACACGCATTATATTCCGATAGTAAATTGTATCGATTTAATACTTCTTTTGACACGGTATCCAATTTTGCCAATGGTTTTTTTAAACATAATAAGAAACAACACAAACATTGTGGACGTACTCGTTTTGGTCGTGAAAATTTTTTGTATTTTTAATGGCTTAATACTTAACATAACCTTGGACGTATACAATGTTTAATAAAAATATTTAAAATAATCGTTAATCATGATTAATTATTGAGCCGTGCTCAGAATTATTTATTGAATACAATCATCTTTCGTCACTATCGAATTCAAAAATAATTACAAAATTCTAAACTGTTTGTCTAAATTACACCCTTGAGATGATATTTACAACAATCACGGCTTGTTAATTTTTCGTCTTGCTTATTATTCTTTTCTCTTCATTTTTTCACATTTATTGTCATTACGATTCTAACCACTATCCACTCTCTCATTTCGAGAGATTTTTGTGGTGTTACTTTTGAAGATAAACTATAAAGAGCTTTTATGTATCTATAAATCTGTTATTAAAATAATAAATCGACGTTAGTTATTATATTCTTATTGTTAACGTAGCGAAAGTCGAATTAATTCTTTAATTCGTCGATGGTAAACTAAAATAGCAAAATATAGTACAATGTGAGTTGTTATGTGGACTCAGATTATAGTTTAATAGTGCAAACAATTGTGAACGTGGTATTATTAAATTATGGCTTATACTAACAAAATATCCACAAACAAAGAGTCTGATACATAGATTAATGTTATGAAATCTCTATAAATTCTTTTTATATTTATATAAGCGTTAAATTAAACTGTGTCGCTGATTATTATTTGTCTTTATATATTTAATTAATAATCCGGTTAAAATGTAAACTAATAAGCTTTAACGCATTAAATTGCGATTAGTAATTTATTTCGATATTTTTTAGTTCTTTTATAATTTTTTTTTTGAGAAAAATTCTTCTTAGTTTTCTTTTATTATAGATTGAACAATTGTTTTTAGCATCTAACAAAATACGAATGGTAACGTTCCTTTGTCATTTGCCAACTCCATTTCCATTCTTAATATCTCATTGTCATTTTTAGTAGATATATTTATTTAGTTTATCACGCCGCTAATTTTCGAATTCCATTATATGGTTCATTTTAGGTTTTATATTTTTTATAATATAGAATTATAAATCTCTGGTTAAATTATTTTTAAAAAAAGAAAATAATACGCACCGTCATATTTGACTACAATAAAACGTAGTTTTCTATATATATACTGAACATTATATATTTATTTAAAACAAAAGCTATCCACATTTTTAAATCCAATGCTAATAATTCAGTTATTAAGTAGAAATATCGAATAAATACAGATAACAGATCCATTATGAACATATCGATAATTTTAACGGTATTTAAAATTTTTTTCAACTAATTCTACGATTTAAAAAATCATACGTAACGACACATCGTATCGTCGTATATTAATATAAATCAAATAATGTACTACTAATTTACAATTTACATCTACATTATTATATTAAACTTTCAGAGCCTTAAACAATCTACTCAAAATATAAATTTCAATCCCGCCCACATTCCAAAGAATAAAATATATTTTACACGTTCGTTAAAATATAATAAAATAGATAAATCGTAATAATATAAACGAACTTCAGTGTACACGTTCCGAACGGTCCGTGAATGAAACTTAAAATTATATTACTACGCTATGTAGTAATATTATTGTAAGAGGTTTGTTAACCTGGTTGTCTACCCTGTGGCAAGAACTCGTAATGCACCACGCCCCTGCAATCGAAAAAAACTGTCAGCAAATCCTTCACATTCGACCAAACTTTGCGTGTTTTTTCGGTCTTGGCTCGTACGGTAGCTTACATTGAGATGATTGAGCTTTGGTGTCTACGTCATAACCATAAACCCATGATTCGTCACCAGTTATGACTTTCTGGAGTAAATTTGGTTCGTCACGGACAGAATCCAACAGCTCCTGAGCAATGTTAATGGGATGCTATTTTTGGTCAAAATTGAGCAATTACGGTACGAATTTCGCGGCGACCCGTCTTATGCCCAAACTATTTGTTAAAATCGAATGGCGCGAGCCAATAGATATATTTAGGTCCTCAGCAACTTCTCTGAGGGTGATTCGACTATTGGCCAATACTAGTTTCTTTACTTCATCAATGTTTTCGTTTGTTATTGACGTGCTCGGGCGTCCAGAACGCTCTTCGTCGCTCACATCTTCTCGGCCCTCTGAGAATATTTTGTACCACCGATAAACGTTGGTTTTGTTCAAAATAGCAACGCCGTATACAACAGTGAATATTTGGAATACTTCCACGCATTTCAAGTTATTTTTTACACAAAATTTGATACAAATTCTTTGATCCATTTTTTAGAATAGACAAAAATCGGAGACAAGCTAAAACATGTCAAAAATTGACTGAACATTCAAAATGGCCGAAATTGTCAATATAAGTGAGGGTAATGAGCACCAAAATAACGCCACAAAAAGATCGAAAATCGAACATACGTATAGCCCCCGAAAATTCAAAATTCGCGATACTTTTTGAACAAACCTCGTATTATTACTACTATCTATTGTTTTCGTAAAATTAGCTACGATTGTCAATAAACCAATAAACTACAAGCTAAAAAATATAAGCGTTGTATTACTCATTTCACGTTACACAAAAACATAGTTGTGTATGTCTTATATGTATTTTAAACTGGCTCCAATGATTTTCTCGATATATACCGAATAAACCGTTGACGCGCCGAAATAAGTCCTACAAATGTTGTGGTTGCCTGCTCCGAGCCACATATCGAAATAATCGATTTTGAATAGTTACGGATGTTAATAACTTTTCTCGATATTATAATCAGAAATTGGTGGAATTGTACACGTTGGCGGCTTACAAGGTGACTTTCAGATCTGGTATGACCGGAATCCGCGCTTTCGAACGAAACGATCAGATTGGTTTCGCTAGGCTTCTCGCCGTCGGACACTATTCTACGTAAAATCCGATTAGTGTCGGCGTCTCGTGAAACGTGGGAAGAATATCGGCGGAAAGATATGCGCACGAGACAAAGAAATACGCGTGGCGAGATTAACGCGACGATATTGATAGAACAACGCGGGAAAAATACACGCGCACTTGTGTGACTTAAGATGGCACGAAAGAGTTCTCAGCCGCGCGAAAATCCTGAAATACAAAGCGTCACGGCAATTTTGCGGCGAAGCGAAACGCCGAAAATGACCGAGTCGACTTCACAGACGTCGCAAGACGGGTTGCACCAACCACATGGCACGGCGGTCGCCAAAGGCTAAAGATGCGGCATCACACACGTCGGGCCGGATGGAAACGGACGACGGCAATTATTATCCAACTATCGTCACGCCCAATGTCACCTTCTTCCGGACCAGTTGTTCAATGCGAGTACACCGAACCGATGGTCGCCGGCTCGTGATAGTACATAAAGCCTGAACGTCATTTCATGCCGGGAAAATGAGTCCCCGACTCGGAGAAAATTAATTTTTTAAATAAAATAGGATAAATAGGGTTTCTTATATATTTGGGTATTTGTGTTGACTAAGAACAATCGCGACCTATTTACCGACTGGCAATCAGTTAAATACCGATTTTATAGATTTTGTGTGAAATGGTATTGGTTAGTAATATTTTCGAGGACTAGAAAGCAATTTAGCTCATTTTCGAAATTAGGAGAAAAACAAGTTGGAGAGTTTTCAGGGAGGCGCTTAATCAGAAAAATACAGTTACCTCATCGGACGGAAAATCGTTTGAAGTTTAATTTCGCGATTATTCGAAAATCAATTAAATAAATCGAGCGAGGTTTGCTCTTTCCAAACATTCTATTCGATTCACAAAATGATGTGTGTATCGTTCTTGTTCGTTCGTAATCGAAATTTAAATACTCCGTAACCTCGCTATTAAAAAAGAACGTAACATCGTATAGCACTTTACGTTATGTAATAAACCTATATCGTTTATCTTATAAAGTGTAAAAAGGAATAAATAAAATTACCTCGCGGTAGTTGTTCGTGTTTATAGATAAGTACATAATGCTGTCTTAAAATATACAAAGTTGTATACTTCATTTCGAAACAATACGATAACGTTATTTTCGTGACGTGAACATTAACGTTTTATCAAAATATTTGAAAGGCGCTTCGATTAATGCTAATATTACGTTTAAAATATACCCCGTAAAAATTATTTCGTGATATCAATATTTTCATAATTAATATTTATAAAAACTTTATACTTATACGCCGTTTATAACAGAAAAATAAAATGTTTAACGATAGTAAAATGAATTCCCTTGATTCTGATCAGCACACCCCTATATGCCGCATATATATCTCGGTAAAAGTACAAACGTGGTACAAGGACGATGGATATTGGGAAAATGTTTGGCTTGTCCTGTTTTAGTCACACGCTGTATGTATTATTATCGTTTCCACTTCGTAATCAATAACCGTCGAGTTTCAGAAATAATTTCTGGATAAGTAACCGTACCCTAGTAACTTAACTATTACGAATTTTAGAAATATAGCGTACCTTTGTTATACACGTATAGAATACCGCCGTTGATAATTACGTCAGGTATATTCGAACCGAATTTAAATTGTATACCCGTAGATGTACTATATGGCGAACGTGTAAACTGTATTGGACTTTTTGGCTCCATTAAAAGTACCGTAGTAAGATGATGTTGATCTCTATCATACTACGGGGACACGGGTAATGAACCATATCCAATTAGACAACGACGTAAAATGTTTTACATAAATCCGTAGAACCACAAAAATGTATAAGTCCGCTATAAACCCTTGGAAAAAGAATTACTCGTATCAACTTATTTGCTTAAAATAGCATTATATATATACATATATATTTATTCACAAATTACGATAGGAATTTTCATAACGATTCGGCTCTGGGAATATTCAACTAATCAACGTGCGATTTTATTGAATTTGGGCGACATATTACGTTTTAGAGTGATAACATTTTGCCATGGTTGTAAATAATCCAAATATTAATATTAATAATAAATGCCAAAACTCGTTATATATATATATTTGTTTTATTATAAGATGTATTGGCATTAACTTTTGTTCGTTTATTCTTCTTCGATGTATTCTATGTTTTGTAGGTTATTTTTTGTTTGTCATTTTATTTTTTGTATTACTTAGAATTTGTTGTGTAATATCCGTCAAAAAAAAAATTGCGTCGGTCACTTTACAAATGACACAAGTTAATCCATCAATCCAGAACAAACGATAAAACAGAAATTTTAGAAATATTCAACGAAAGAGCTGGCCTATAAATTTATCGCTAATTTTAAATTCTTTAATCTTTAAATCCGTCCCGATGTCCCGTACGCAAACTTGATTTAAAAATTAAGGCCCATTTAAAACAAATAGAGAAATTCTATTCGGTCTAAAAACACAAATTGTCTTTCATAGTGAATCTTGGGTGGCTTGTTACTTTTTCTAATAAGGAATTTCTCTAATACGTATAATTTACATTCGTTTATTATATATTTATCGGGATCAAAGATAACATAATTCTAACATCACGGCGTAAATCACATGGTGATTTTCGTCACGATAGCTAATTTTAACAATATAACAAAAAAAACTCAATATTTGGGTTTTGCAACCGATAGTTATAAATAATACCTATTTAAGTTAACTTATTTCATTTAAAATAATTATTAAAAATCGCCGTATATGATCTTAGCAAATAAGATAGCGTATTAGAAAATATTATTTTATTCAGTACAAAAATATTTATTTAATAATGTTTAAAAAAATATTAACGTATAAAACTCATAATCAACTAAAATGTTTCTTTAAGTATTTTTACAATAGATTAAATATATTAAATTAAACAAACAAGTTAAAAATACTTTTTATTTTGTTTTCTACGTCCGTATATATTTTTTATATCTAAATATTTTTTAGGAAAAATGGTCCAAAGGGAGGAGTAAAGCTCGAGGCTCTGACACTGACGAATCTCCATCAGAATCTCCTATATTAGCACGATTAGTCCGTCCAGACACCTTACAACAAAATAAACCATCAGACTCTAAAAATACTCAAAGTTCAATTACGAGTGGTAAAACGATTTTAAACCAATACAATTTTGAACACATACATATATTAAAAACGAAATATGAAATTTTATATAAGTATAATGATAAAAAGTGACGAATACCTAGTTAACGAATTATTTATTTAACTTAAATCATACCCAATTCTATGATATAAATAGTCACTGAATATTCTTTATTATTATTTACTTAAAAATATATATTCTTATTTATCATTTTAGACATAATTATGTTTAAATTTTATAATATAAAATGACTATATTTAAAGACGTAATTTATTATATTATTTCAAGATTCTAATTAATAAAAAGTCGAAATTGGAATTATTACAAACTATAATTCAAAGGTTGATAATTTAGTTTAAAACAAATATACAAAAATATTCTATAATTGAATGCATTTCCTTAAGTATTGAATACACTTAGCTAGAGGAAGTATTTTTTTTTTAAATTATATACATTCGATAAAATTTAAACAAAATTTTTTCTTCTAAATTTTTTTTAAGCATAATGTATGAGTAAATAACGTTTGAAGTATTAAAAATCTAATTAAACGCCGTAACGTTCGTTTAAAATAAATATATATATATATATATATTACTATTGTATATATATATATAATATATTACTATTGTAAGTATTTATGTTTTAGAATTTGGATTAACCCAAAATTGGTTCCAAAAAGTTGTCTCTCGTGACCATCAAATTCGACTTCGAAGACAAAATTCAATTAGATCTGAACAACAAATCGACATAAATACACCGGTAAATATTACTTTGTGTATTAGTATATATATTTATATTGGACATACAGTAATTTAATTTAACGACATAGTAAAAAATATATGAACCGGAAATTGTGGAAATGAAACCGGTGGTCCCGTTAATTCAAACTTTTCTTAAATTTTCGCTTTTAGGAAATTCAATTAAATTGCCCGATAGTAATTATTAACGTGATGCGTCTAAATTTATAATACATAACGTAAAACCATTATACTTTTATTATTCGAGTTTATCTTACAGTTTAAAATCAAATTATATCTCCGACATTTCAACGGACTATAGTTTACATTATAGCTTTTTCCGATTACAGATTCATAACCGAATCATATTGATTTTTCAGGAAGGTGAAAATCCGATCCAAAATGAAACGTTGCTCAGAAAATACGATTTTTTTCAACTTAAAATACATTTGAAAAATGGAAAAGATCTTATTGCTCGGGACAAAAATGGCACGTATACCATTCAATCAAATAAGATGAATGGAAACAATTTCGCTATATTACAAAAGTTACGATTACAATATTGTTTTATTCAATGACGTCTAACTTTTAGGCCTTAGTGACCCATACGTGAAGTTCAAGGTAGGTGGCCGGCTGATTCACAAATCAAAAACCGTATATAAAAGCCTTAATCCAACTTGGGATGAAACATTTACGTACCTATTAGACGATCCTTTTGAACGAATTCATATAAAGGTGAGAAACGACGCTATTTCGATATGTCTAACATTAAATTTTTGCCGATAACACTGTCGCGTGACGTTACTACATATTCATAACAATTATACCACGCTGAAACCTTGATAATTTACTATAAGATATATTTTGTTTTCTTCGAGAAAATGAGAAATACTTAACATTCCAAAATTCAACGTAAAAAGTACGGTAAATATTAAAAATTATTTAAAAATACGGAAAAATTCCAATACTAAATGAAACCAAAGTTCTGTCTAGTTGACCAAGAAGAAAGTTCTTATTTTTGTTTATAAATATTTTATAAAACCAGAATTTTTTTTTTATTTCGAAATTAAATTTCTGTTTATCTATTTACTCCCGTAAAATGTAAAACATTAACATAATAAACTCCTTTTTAGTCCAAAAGGCTTTGTCTTTGACAAGGTTTGATTCAGTAAAATGTTGTCTGGTTTTACGATGAAAAAAAATATATATAATGGCGATCGTGTCAAATTCTTACTCCTTAATTTACATACAATAAGCTTAACGTGATTCAAAAAAGTTTTCTTATTTATTACAAAACCCCTTAACAGTATAAATGCGTTTGATAATTCCAAACAAGCCTCCGATATCGAAACATTTATATATAATAAATTTAAGAATATACGATACTATTTGTTAAAACCATATTTAGAAATTTTTTTGAAGAGCTGAGACATTGAGTAAAATATTTGTTGAGTCCTTACATATTTCTGACCTTAAAAGCAAACCCAAAAAACAGAAATTTTAAAGGGTGAAAGCCGTAGACCTCTCAGCCCTTCCAGTAAAAACGCCGTTGGTATTTCTACAGTAGTTGCTTTAAAATAAAATAATCTAAACCCAATAGTTTCAACATTGAGTACTTGATATTTTCCAACTACGTGAAAATACGTGAAAAAAACGCGTTGGTTTTATAATTCAGATAGAATCCCGACACCGTTTAATAAGAAATTTGGAATTTTTTCTTTACAATTTTTCGGTTTATTCGAATTTTCTCGTGACAGTCGTTTATGTTACGTAAAATATTACGGTATGCGTCTATACGGTAATATATGATATACACTTGTGATTCAATCCATGAGGCTAAATTTACAACATAACTGTATAAAAATGAGTTGTAATAACTTTAATCCATATATACGCCCATTATTTGAAACTTTTGAAAAAATTAGGAAAATAACTCTAGTACTTACACGACGATGTAAACAAATCTATTCATGCACAGTTTCACATTCGGAAAAGTTCCACTCATCCATGTTGAATGTCACATAAATTTACACAATCGAACGAACGCATTTTATTACTCAACATCTAGTCGACAATATCTATGGTGTTAGATTCTGTCGTGTAATCATAAACTCCCATTGAACCATCTTATTTTTTGGGTAAACTGTTCCAAATTGAGATTTCGTTTCAGTTTAAATTTGTAGTATTTATATTCTCAATAAACTCCTTACTCGTTACTTAAAAGTGGTTACTTTTTTCGGTTACGCTATTCCGTTATGTATTTTTTAGTAATGTAATTGTGTACATTTTTATTTTTAGAAGTAACGCGCTATGTTTCATAAAAACGTTAAAAATAACAAGTGCTAATAAACGCTGAACATTTCCCAAAATTATATACTTCCGTACCTAAAGCACATAGAGAAATGTTGCTTCAAGTTCCGATTTTTAAAATGATTTACTGTATATGTACTATTGTAGAAACGTCACCGAACCCTTTGTCCACGGAAGTTGATTATAATAATCTAGGAACGAAATGTAACCTACACGGCTGGGGAATAAAGAATTTCAGAAACTACTGGAGTTTTTCGTTGGCTAAAATGACGTTATTTGATTAGGAAGAGCAAATTGGCGCGCGTCGTCCGTGATACAACAATAATGTTCGAGTACGAAACTTTTAGAAATATCTTCAATGAGTCAATTCTCATAAAAATATTCCATATTTTATAAAAAGTCTTCTCGATATTCGTTAATTTGTCCGTTAAAAATGTTTAACGTATTCAAGAGAACGATTAATTCTGCATCCAATAAAAATCGAGCAAAGTAGTATTGTAGTCGAAGTATTTGTGCATCATTTGCATATCTCGCAAAAGATCCTGTCTAATAAACGCGTTGCCTAAATTATTTATTCGCAGTTTTAATAACGAAATTCGAGAATAAAAAGAAAAGACCTTAAGAACATTCCGCGTAAAGTACATCTTTATACGTCAAAAACATAAACTGTAATATTAACGCAGGTATATTCGTATATGATGGTTATAATAACAATAGCGATAAAAAACATTATTTGGGGCTATACTTAAAACGTACGTTGGTATTCTAAATCGAGCCGACGTTTGGATTATGTTATTTCGAGTGACTAACCGTATTTTTCGCAACGCAAAACAAACGTTTGCCTCGTACGTTCGTGTGTCATTTGTTTTGTTTCTGTTCGGGATTCGTCGATGCGCCAGTAAAACAAACAATTCGTCGGTTTCGTTTTAAATCTGACTGCGAATTACGCGTATCGGTATGACGGCAAAAGTACAACACGATTTGAATGTCAATCGGCTAACATTCCATTCCGATATTTCGGCAAAATCGATACGCTACTGCCAGTAAAAACGAACGTTTCACGTACGTCGATAATTTTTTTCGATAAAAATTGTTTAATATTTGAAACCGAACGATAAGAATATTAATATTACTTTTTATTTTTAATCAATATCGTTAATTATTTCTTCGCGCCGTTTTAATAGTGCTCGTATTTTAATTAATAGGTAAATACGAAAAATGCCCAAACTAAAATTGAATCTGTCAGATACTTTGAAAATAGTAGAGAGCTAAGATATTTAAGGCGGTAAATTAGACGCCTAAGGATATTCCAACAAGATTTATTAGGAATTCGAAATATTTTATCAGCGAACATTTTCGACGTGATAGTTTAAAATCAGAAATATGCAGATTGTTACCGCTTAATATTGAAGATTGCTAAAACAGACGTGTATTAAAATGTAATAAAAAATGTTACGTTGACGAAGCGATGGTTATCAGTTAGCGCAACAAAATATTCTAGTTTTTCTCGTTCTACACCCTGCGAACGTACTTTGGCGTTTAAAAAGTAATATTGATGTAGATTTTACCCGTCCTGTGAGTATACTTTTTAAATAATATCTTTGGATTATATCAATAGTCAAACGACATTAGCCGTCAAATTTCGATAGTTTTTCCTACGTTATTACCATTATATTTATTATATAGTTTAATTCTACAAAAATACGGCGTTTCTAATATTTACCGACATTTTCAAAAACAATTTCGAATTTCTGGTTATAGTACAATCACAAAATTAGAATATATCTTTCTTTCGATTACGCGTATTTTCACGTCCCAGCGCGTTACTAAAAATTGAATTGTAATTAATATTAATTGTCTTACGCCGCCGTTAATTGTTACGATCAAAATGACAACCAAAAAATAATGATATTAATCCACAAATAATTTCTTTATACTTTCAAAATTATGCACGATTTGAAATTAGTCACAGAACACTTTATGATATCTATTTGAACCATTGTTTGATGTTCTATCGAGATAATGACTTTTGGGCGGAGTTCTGATTTATTAATTATTATAACTATGGAAAACTACCGGAAAACGTAATAATTATAAAAAAAAAACCAAATCTCTATACTTATGCTTTCCGATAATTCTATACATTAATTAATGACACTGGAGCGTTTTATTATTTTGTTCTTGGGTTCTTTAAATTAACTGATTAAAAGCAATCGACGTGATAATGGTCTGATATACGGAGATCGGCCTAATAAAATGCAAGAAACCGTTTCTATGTACGTAACAATGAAGTTTATTCTTACCGTTTCATTATTATTAAACGTTTCACTGGTGTACAACACATCACAACACTAGAAAAATGTATTATCAACGTTGAAATTAATGAAAAGGCATTGCAGAGTCTTTATAAAGAATACTTATTAAACTGTTTTGCCTTATTGAATACTAGATGAACGTAATTCATAAAATTATTCCTTTCAATTCAGAAGATATTCCACGGATATTAAAAAAAAAAACGTAAGCGACAACTAATACGGGTTTTGTAACGTTAAAATACAAATACTTTTCGACTAAATAAATAATTGTTTTCGTATTCGTGTCATTATTGAGTCTATCATTAAACAATATTTTAATAAATATAGTATATTTACCGTTTTCATTTTAACTAAGGTTGTTTTTAAGGTATAAAATTGCATAAGTAATAATTTAAAATAATATTTTTGGGAACTATTAAAACCAAACGTATGAAAATTAGACAGCAAACATAACGAAACGATATAACATAAATACCGAAACATAAATAGTTTTCGAAACATGTATTATAATTAGGATAATAAGATAGTATACAATGACGTATGATGCTTTATTAATAAATGATTACATAACGTAACACGATAATGTGTATGTACCCAATTATTATGTTTTTTCAAATAGAGAACATGAGTTTTATAAAAATAATAATAAAACCTTCCATGAAAAAAAAATAGTATCCCTTCGAAAATAATCGCTAAATTTGATAGTTATCAAAATATACGTGTATTTTGTTAATATAGTTTAACCAAAATTCTCGTACAGCCATAATTTTTCGTTAAATATGAAAAATAGAATAAATAATTAACGAATTTTGTTCTAAATATTAACGAATAATATCGGGTAACTAAGTTACGGCGTAAATTATTTTCGGATCGATTTATATTAAACGGGTTCGTACCACACACGTTTAATAGGTAAACGACACGAGTTCCATAACGTATTTAAATTAAATATAATAATGTACCTAATTATTGATTTGTCTTATTACGTTCAGTTCATAAATTCCGCACCCAAAACAAAAAAGAAACGTTTATTTTCCTGTTATTCTACCGTCGTCCATTAAATAAAACTTGGAACAACGTTTTAATTATATTCTTTATTTATTGATTTAATTACATTATTCCGTGTGCATGACTGAATTTGAGGTCCGATATTTATGAAACCGGATTGGTAATAAGAGCACGTCACGAATATTTCACATGTCGTTTATACTCATGTGGTGTATTATGAATAAAAATTCATATTATATATATATATATAAATTATTTGTCCCCGTACTGTTTTCGTTCGCGCACTATAATTAATTGGATTTTACACGATAATAAATTATTACGTTACACGTTCATTTTGTTCAAATGCTTTTTAAGAAACTACTTTATAACATGTAAATATATAATATAATAAAAAAAATTATATATATATTTACATATACACAGAAGGTTTTCATAAGAAAGCAGATTACAAATTGCATTCACTTAGTTTGAATATACTCCTGAAACTATGAAATAAGGGATGGGATATTTTTTGAAATCCTATTCAACTATGTATATTATGATCGTATTTATATTACACCACACTTAAAAGTAGCATATATAAGTGAATTACTAAGAAAATACAATTATTCCTTCTTTTTGAATACGTTATATACTTTTGAGATAAAAAAAATAATCAAAATTATGATAAGCAAAAAACATATTTCATATATTTGTTACTTTACTATTGTAAAAATGTATATAAATTAAAATTCCTTTAATTATATTGTTAGCCAGATCACTTGAATTCGTTAAATGAATTATTATATTTAAATTTAATATACGCACGTTGTAATTTAATTACTAAATTATTTAAAAAATTATTATTATGTTATGAGTTAAGTATACACATTTTTATTTAATATGATGATTCCGTATATATATAAAATTTGAACACAACTTTATCATAATTTACATTATTTATCATTTTGATAACTAATAAATAAATGTTTACCAAATTATTTTATTATATTGTATTTACTTTTTAATATAGAAATAAACTAAGTAACAATATTACTATAAACTATATGTATTCTTAATAAGTTCTATAATTACAATGAAACATGTTTATCACATTTACGTTTGTAATATTAAAATTTAAACTTAAAATTAATATATGTCTAAAAAATTGCAATTGACGGTAAATAATTATATTTAAAATAATAAATTTTAAATTTTATTTATGTTCATATTTTTTATAATTTCGTAGCTCGATTTTAATAAAACTGACAAGGCTTAAACCACTGAATATTTTTGTTATAAATTGTTACCTACCTACTTAATATATATTCGCCTAAATTTAAAAAAAGCACATTATATTATCCTTCAGAAACTGTTCGAGTATTATTGATAAAAACTACAATTTTTAAAAGATATATTGTATTATACAATTTTAATTGTCGTAAGCACTTAGTATAATTTATAATTATTTATTTATTAATTAATTATGTCCATATTGATAATATAAAATTAACGCAATTGATTGGTATCTGACAAAACTAAACGTATTATTTAATATAATCCTTAAAGGTTTTTGATTACGATTGGGGTCTCCAAGATGACTTTATGGGAGCCGCACATGTTGACTTGACGACCTTAGAATTGGACAAGTGAGTTTGTTATAACTTTAGGGTTTTAGTTAAAACATAATATTAATAAATGAATAGTATATTATCGGTGACCACTGAGAATAATAAAATAAAAATTTTGAATAAAAAGAAAAAACCTTACAATAGAGCGATATTTTATCCAAAGTATCATGGATAAACTATTCTTTAGTAGTTTATTAGTTTTTCACCGTTAAATCAACATTTTTTCACTGTAAATTACGGCTTATTTGGCATTATTAAAACGTTACTCTTTTCGCTGTATTGTTGATTCACAGACAACACGAGTTATGTTTGCAGTTACGAGACACTCAAAACGCTGAATATCTTGGTGAGATTTCCATAGATGTGACATTAACACCTCAATCTCGAGAAGAACGAGAACAGGTAAAATGAAAAAATATATCACGCCACACTAGTAGAAGTGACATTTTTAAAATTAATATATTACTTACCATATATAAAGTAAACAAATTATCGGTATCAAAATCTGAAATTAAATTCATATAAACGTTTATATCTTCGACATCGTATTTAATATTCGGTTTAAATTCCGAATTTTAAACTCATTCCCGAAATAATAATACCGCTATTCAGTATTCGCTTTAATCAGATATTACGAATTAAAAATAAATATCAATGTCAATATTAACTTTAAATCGTGACAAAATAATCGATGTTACGTTATTGTGTTTGATTTTTTTTCACTGCCATTTTCTCTTGTTATAGACGAAGTGTTCGTAAAAATAAAACAAATACGAGTAATTAAATTGCTATTCTTTATTGTAGTAAAAATTCTTAAATAAAAATTCCGCGGACTTAATAAAGGCCTCGTTGAATGTATTGCCGGTGTATGCCCTGCCATTGGGAGGCACGGTCGAATATTGCTCGGACTATAGTCGTTTATTCGGCGAAACACTGAGCGCGAGACCGTGAGACGGTGCACAGAAAAAAAGCTCGCTAATACAAACCTATAGTATAAATGCTATATGTTTGACGAGTTTCGCCACACTCTGCACTGACGAGTCATATTCCTTATAATTAATTTCAGAGTCTGCAAAAAACTGGAAAAGCCACGGAAATAGGAAGGAAGTACAAGTGTCAAGTATGGAGTTCGGTGGTTACGATTGTGTTGATTAAAATAAAAAACTGCGTTATGCCCGAGGGTTTGTGCGATCCGTACGTTCGTTTCAGGTATGTTCCGTCGTTTTAGAGATTCGTATTAAAATATTCACGGCCGCGTTCAATGTAGACTGGGCAGCGAGAAATTCAAAAGTAAAGGCAGCAATCGAATGCCAACGCCTACGTGGCTGGAACAATTTGATTTACATCTGTTCGACGATCAGACGCAGGAGCTGGAAATAAATGTGTGCGCGAAGGAACGTTCGCGCGAAGAAATATTGGCGAGGTATGATTTTTACGTATTAGGAACGCGAATTTGTATTATTAATGATAGTTTAAAATTTAAACGTAAGTCTTCGCAATGATTGATGAACAAATTATCTCGAAGGGTGAGAAAATAAAAGTTCAACGCGTAGTAAGTTATGAAAAAAAACGCTTTTTTCATAATATTATGTATATCTATATTTTTTTTTATGAATCATTAAAGCTAAAATAGCGCGCTAAAATATTTTCGTCGTTTTAATAATAATTTATCATAAATATCGAAAATGTATAATTAGAATTCAGCAATGATTCAAAACCAATGTATTATTAATCGAATAGACAATCACAATATTCCTATCAAAATGTTTATTTTAAAATATACAAATATTAAATATATGACGAAAGGTAATAAACACCGATTTAAATAATTTAAAAGTTGCTACGTAGAACCTTTTCATTTTAATCTCCGATACGTTCTATATGAAATTCTACAAGATATTCGAACTTTGGTTTTCAGTAAAGGTTTTTTTGATCAGATTCCCAACAGATAAACAATAAAATTATTTTATTGCACAGGTACTTAGTTATTTTAATCATTTTTAATTAATCGGTTGCTTTGGCAATTAAATCGAAACGAAAATATTTTCCAACAAAACTTACTCACACACTAATAACGAAATTTTAATTGGAGGAAAATAAACGTCGCTTGTTGTAAAAGCGCTTTGTTGTCAGATTTTTCAGCTATCAACATCAACTTGAGATTTATTCCTAAATTTAGGAATAAACGTGATAATACTTAAATGATATCAAATTACATTTTAACTTATCCGTGTTAAATATTTTTTATCTATAAACAATTTTATAGGAAAACCTCCTTATTTTTTTAATTTTATGAAACACTATTTATCGGTACTATGTATACATTTCACCATATTGTTGAAAATAATTTAATATTAATTAATTTATTTATAGAAAAGTGTAATAGTTTGTGTAACTATTAAGTTTGCTCTAGAACTAACTATGAAATAGACAACTAACAGAGTTGTCTGTGAGAGAAATTGCATTAACTTACAACCGCTATATCTTAATAGTTAAAACTGATACGTTATTCATAATGCTTTCAAAATAATCAATGAAGTTTAATAATCAGACGCACGTGAAATATAAATAATTTGAAATTCAAAATAAACTACAACCATCTCTAAAGTCAAATCTAAAAGATAATAAAACAAATCGCCACGTAAATTGATTCAGTCATTTCAGAAAATATCTGGGGCATGCGTAAAATCCGACTTGCTGTTATGATGTTCTTAGTAGAGTGACAAAGTTATCCTTCGGGCAAACTTACCTATCCATGACATATGTTTATCGTTTTACATTATTAGTCCAATGCCCTAAGGAAAAAATCAAATTAAAATAATTATTCTAAATTATTTTTCTGTTGTTTTCATTGACAGCTAAAATAATAAAGACATTTATATTTACAATTTCGATTACAATATTATATTTTCAAGTTGTACATAAAGATCAGCAACTTAGTTTAAAACCACTCTCAAATTTACAGAAAATAATGTATAGGAATAATTATAATATATAAGAGAAACATACGTTTCTTTTCTTTCAAATTTTCTTGATTTTATCTCCGATTTACAAACAATTCCTTATAGTCATAATGTATTCCTATATAAGTTATCGAATCGTAAATCTCTACTCAAACAGAAAAAAAATATATTTTGTGATATTGTTTAATATGAAATATTTTCAGTCTACAAAGATTATATAAGTAATTAATTATAAAATATTATTATTATTATTATTATTATTTATCATAAACTATAACGGGTTTGTTCATTAACGTGTAATTATTTAATTAATTTTATAAACTTTGATACTCGATTATTTTTTATTATTATCATCATATCAATTATTATTATCATTTATATTTATTATACCGGTGTGTTCTTAATAAAATATAGTTTATGAACTTACTCTATGGAACTCTAGGGTCGATAAAATAAATATTTTATTTTATATTATTTATATTTAAAACCACTTGATAAATATAAAAACTGAAACAATTCTTAAGAAAATATTATTTGGTAAAAATATCGTAACTGAAATTGATTTAATAAAAAGTATCGATTCAAAATAGGTTTATTACGTTTAATTCTTCACTTTTTTATCCAAAACAAAATAAAAACAACCGAAAATTATTTTATGATTTTAAAAATATAAATAACGCCTTTATAGTTTCACGACGTATTATAAAGAATAACATTATTTACGGAAGAATAGTATGTAATTTATAACAATTTTTTTTCACATATTTATATAGATGTATTTATGTTATAACTTTAATAAGTACCAATAATTACAAAATAATTTAAAAATTTGAAAGTGTGGTAGGGAGAAGGTAATTGTTTAGATGATATCTTTGACAATTTGAGTATACATTGTGTACTTAACCCTCAAAAATAAGAATAACCGAAATTGTGTAATAATTACAAGTATACCTAAAAAAGCATACGTAAAACTGAAGGATTACAATGAAGGGTACCCATATCACCCGTAACCTATAATTTAATCTGTTAAATATTTATTATTGAAGTGTTAAGCATAACAGTACATAGTATCCACATCATAATATTACTACAATACCAGCTATAATAATATTATACCATATTATATTCATCTAAACATTTGACAATAAACAATAAAATTGTAACAAATACGTTATAAAATAAATAAATTACTCGAATCACGCCTAGAAATTAATCTAAAAATGACTAATAGTGAAGACTGGAAGAAGATTGAAATATATGTTTATATTTTGTTTTTTTTAATTTTCTAAATTAATTGGAAAGCGTGAAATTTATCGATCTGACAAATTATCGTGCGTATTTTTCAAGTACTTACAGTGTCTGTGTGATTTATTCGTTGGATTCCTAGAATAACTTATAATATCCGTTTTTATGTATGTTGATAATATTCTCAGTTTGTTTACAAATGTTAAAGTGAGGAATTTCATTCAAGTCTCGTCGAAAAATGAAAAAAATTCTCGCAAAACGACGATTACTTATTGTTTTGTTTATTTTATAATAGTTTAGAAAATAATAATCGTAAAGTCTTGAAGTTTCCTACAATTATTCAATTTGTTACAAACACGATATTTATATTAGTTAAACGAACTATATCTTCTACTTTTCTTTCAACTATTTATAGTATTATATCCACCCAGAATAGTCTAATACAAATCTTAAATTAATATAATCCATCTCATATGCTATATTAATTTTTTTACTAAAACTTTAATTTTTTTTTGACCTTTCTCCAACTGCTTATTTTATTCCACGTTCATAGCACAATTACTACTCGTATCGATTCTTTAACCTCTCCTTTTATAACGTTACTAAAATATTTTCTATCAATTCTCTCTCTCTCTCATTTTCTCTGTTTCAAGTTTTTGCACGAAGCTATTACCTTTATGTGCACCGATAAGGGGACACAGACACGATTGTCTGTCCATTTTTCGTAAAAATTGGTTTCAATCGTTACATAATATAAATTATTTTTAACTTGTATTCGATAAATCAATTATAAAAAATAGGATGCAACATACTCGTACTCTCGTAGACCCTTAAACTATTCCTCACGTCCACATTAACATTCTTATTTCTACTATTATATTCTCTTAACTACTTCTTGCCATTACAACCCACGCAACGTTGCTTTACAACTGTTTTATGAAATATCATCCTATTTGTACGTTTATATCATTGCACGGAATTTTTTCACGTTTTTCTCAATTCCATCCACCCGCGTATCTCATATCTATCTAAAAACCATTACTGTATTGTAACAGATGGACTGCTTAGAATCGGATAATTTAAATTCTAATCGATGAAAATACATTTAAATAAAACTCCCTATTTTGAAGTGATACGTTTTTCTGGCCTAACGTCGACATTAGGTTTTAACTAATTTACCTTCTAATATAATTCGTCTTAAATCATACTCTACCAGTATCCTATACGATATAATAAAACGTAAATCACGCGTAAACAATTTTCGAATACTAATCTTACGATTAAAGCAATAAAATAGAAATAGAGAGATCGTCAAATAAATCGTTTAGTCACCATAAAACAGTCGCTTTGTATTCGAGTAGCGAAACATTTATATTATTATCGTCATTCCCTGTCGTGTTTCAGCACCATTATCGATCTAAGTAAATTAGACCGAGAAAAGACGCACAAAATCAAACACAAACTGAACAGCATCAATGACGATGGCGACGGAGCTGGGAATCGTCAACAAGGTGCGTCCGCCGGGAACGGTGGCGTGCTGTACTTGATGCTGACAATCAGCGGTACGTCTACAATGGACATGATCTCGGATCTATCCGCTTACGAACGAGGAATCGTTGAACAGGAACACATCCGGCAAAAGTATTCGGCCAGACGAACGTTTTGCGACCTCTGTGACGTCGGCATTCTGGTCGTTTGCGTGTACAAGGCTAGCGGACTAACGTCTGCCGACCTGTGCGGTAAATCCGACCCATTTTGCGTGCTCGAACTAGTCAACGCCCGGCTGCAAACGCACACAGAATACAAAACCCTGTCACCTACGTGGGACAAGATATTCGTGTTGTAAGTGTAATGATTTAGTAAAAAAAAACCTCTAACACGAAGAGCTGTACAAAAACTAGTTTTCGTATATAACTCGATATAAAGAAATAACGTCTCTATTACTGCATAATTAACGGCAAATATTTTTCCAATATATTTTACAAAACTGCCGTTTGTCTGTCGATTAACCGTGTCAGTTACTTAACCCTTTCTACGTTTAATACACTAAACAAACGTGCTATAAATCGTTTTAACATTAATAATCATTTCCGATTCGTTGTGTTATTATCGATAATGGTTATACGAATTTTACGCAAAATTTCGAATAGTTTCGAGTCAAATTCTATTTTCGACTCATGCTCGATAAATTCCAATAATTTGTCGTCGCGATATTTCTTGTCACAAATCGTTGAAATTGTTTGGTATAGTCGAACGTCGCCCGTGTATATTTATTAAAGATTTCTCGTCATATATTATCTCGATGAAGGTTTGTTTTTAAATTTACGTCTAATGGGAAGGATGGTTAAAATGAGAAAAACTATTAGAAACATTTTTCTATTTTCGCGTTCATATTTATCTTTTTTCCTCTTATCTTCCATGTGAAGCACATTTTTCGGGTTCTCCGTTAATCCACTACCGGATTTTTTTTTATCAAAACCTCTATTGGTAACTAAAAAAAATGTAATATATGTCCTGTCGTTTGCCTATTGAACCCTACTACGTAAAACAACATTTCATTGTACGTACTCATGACAATAATTAAATAGATTCTGGTATTATATGTCACTCAATTTACTTCAGTTTTCGATAATGTAGTTCCGAATAAATATAATATAATATTGTACCGAAGTTCAAATTTGTTATTTTTAAAATAAATGGTCTAGATTGTTAATGCGTCTATCGTATTTAGAAAATGGTGGTTCGACAATTTTTTCTTATACAGTAATATGTCATTTTTCATATAAGTAAATCGAATAAAATAAAACTACAAAGAATTTAATGACAAAATAGAGCTTAAGCCGTTGACATAATTATTTCAGTAATAAGGTTTCGTACTTTAAACTGAAGCTAAATAACTACGTACTTATGAAATTTATAAAAATATTCAATCGGGACTTTAAGAAGTTAAAATGCTTATTACCATAAAAACTGACATATTATGGAAAAATTAAGGAGATCAATATTTTAACATCCTTATATTTAATATTTTGAAATGGTAAAAATTAAAACTTTTAGATTTGTTTTATTATCGAATAAGTTGCTAAATTCGTTTTTTAAAAATAATCTTATTAAACGTAGCATTATGTTTGTTTTTTCCTATTGAATTTTCGATCGCCTTTTTAATAATTGCAATTTACGTATTGCTAACCACTAATCTCGATGTAGATACCATAAATACCGAGTACGTCGTCGATACATAATATTATTTGTATTTTGTATCGTCGGTTAAAAATTGAAAATTTTAATTTTTCGTTACAAAGTTAATTATCTGTGCACTAAGTAAAATGCCAATGAGAAATTTGTCAATTTTCGTGACAAATTATCAACATCATCGCTAAATTTAAAAAAAAAATTGTGTCGCTTAAACTCTAAAAACTTATCGATAGATATTTTATTAAATCTCTGTTTATATTTGTCGCGCTTTTCCATCAAACAAATTAATTTTTTAACCACGAAGGTTAAGATCCGTCATACATTACAACCATTGATAATCGGTATTATGTATATTTCTTAACCATATCTTGTAGATTTCACAAATATATATTATATATACATAAACGCAACGTATTTATAAATGGGTCGGAATTATTACACGCAACAATACTTGTCAATTTCATGATAAATCGAATAATTTGACCAAAAATGATCGAATGAATGAACGCCGACATATATAAAAAATGTCGTTGTATTGTGCTACCCATCAACTATAAATATTATGACCCATATACGTAAAACGGTATTTTAAATGCACATTTACACATATACTTAAGTTTACACACTTTCATTTCGTGTTATGAAATAGCAAAATTATTATCGTTACAAATTGTTATTATTTTGTGAATATAACATATTAATTTTTACAACATATTAGTTTTATGTGATGAATAATTTCAATAATTGCCTTTAATTATATTATTTACTTATATATATATATATATAAATTATACTATTTAATTTTCTTATGTACTTGTACGCTTCGAGCTAAATAAAACTTTGTGAAATTCTTTAAACAATATAATAAATATTGATAAAAAATCTATAATATTGTACATAAAGATGATACAGTTACAATACATTTTGAACGAACAATTTAATTATTCTATTTTTATCCAAATATTTGATGTAATACTTAAAAAAAAATGTTTAATTACAATAAGAAAAAAATATCACACGCATTACCGGAATTTCATTTTTTTATCAAATATGACAACAATTTAATGGTCATGGCCATCGCCTTGGCGATCCAGCATTACGCCGTCAATATGGAAGTTATTGACAAAAATATGCTTCACTGAAAACGCAAAGATACCAGATTATATGTTATGGCACAGTGCAAAGTTTTACAAATACCTACTTTATACTTTGATGGTCGGAAAGACAAGACTTTAATTATCACAGGCAAAAATACATACAAAATATCCTAGAAGAATGTGTTTCTTCAATAAAAGAACCGGAAATCAAATTTGTTGAATTATATCGTACGAGCTTCTAGTACTTCTAATTGCGTTGGACAAATAATTATTGATTATTTCTTGGTGATGGGTTGCTGGCACTTAGGCGTAATGAAATAAACATAAACGTTTGAGAAAATAAAAGTTTTATACGTTTATAAGAAAAAAAAACTAAAATAAACAATGGATATCTGCTTGTTGCCTTTTTTTCGAATTATCGTTGCAACGTTTATTGATACATATTGATGGCTTATCATCGAGACCTAAGACAATTATAGGAGAAATTGGTAAATAATTCGAAAGCTGTGAAAACAGATCTGTTGTTCAGTTTCAATCTATTTCCGCAAAATTAACGTAGATATCAACACTCAATATATAAATGTAGACCAATTATATTTATAAAGAATAGCCTCTACAGTAGTAACCGGCATATTTCCCAAAGATTTAAAAAGCAAATCGCCAGGTAAAATATCTCATGCCCAAAGGCTTATACGCGCTAATCAAATTTTCCGATCTTACGTTTCGATAAAAGCTACCCCTAAAAATCTAAGTATTCCAGTAACCAATAATGTCAAAGTTTACGCTCCACTCTGGTTTTCTGTCGTAACTTATCCTACTTGTAAAAAAGGAGCACAACACCATCGACAACTTATACCTATATCTTGATACTTAAATACTACTGACCCCCCCCCCACCACTAAATACATATTTGAGAAATAACTGAATTTCGAGAGCCCGCAATATATAAACAAATATAATCAGATTGTTTCAACTTCCTAATATAAACTTTGATACGTTATCATACATCAACTTAATTTATTGGTAAGAAAATGTCGACGAATAACCAATTTTAAAGACTATAACAGTAATAAAGATATTCAATTGCTTATCGAAAAATTCGAGACAAATCTTTATTACGCTGATCATGTTATACACAAGCGGTAGAAAAAGCTGTCAAAGATGTAATAAAATCATCAAATATTTTACATAGTAAATCTGAGAAAAATATTTTATGAATGCCCAGATAGTCATGCACAATTATGCTATTATTCGTTAATATAAAAGATATTTTATAGACATTTAAACGTATTCTGAAATATTACTATATATTATTATATTTTTGCTATTATATTTACACTTTTCTTTATTCTTGATATATTAAACGAATTAGGTTAAATACAATTATGTTTAATTATATAATTAAAGTTTTTTACCTTTTTTTAAATTTATTTTTATCAGTTAAACCTAAACAAATGTTTCTTAATATTGTGAATTATCGATACCAGCCTAGAGTCTAAAATTCATGGCCATACGCACATTAAACTTAATACTCAATATTATTTAATAGAGGTATATTAACAATTTTTTATTGTTATACCTGATAAAAATTAGAATAATTTTTTTCTCTATATAAAATTAGTCCACTTTAGTATACATTTATCAAAAAGAAATTTCAACGTTCGATTTATATTAAGTACGTGAAAATCGTTTAAAAAAAATTGTTTTAGTGACGAGATATTTCTTCTAATTTCCTACACTTTTTTTGTTATTTTTTGTATTTAAAAATAAGATCAGTAATTCATATTTTTTCTTCATTTCAGCAACGTCAAAGACATCAATTCCATTTTAGAATTGACCGTGTATGATGAAGATCCTGATTACAAAGTAGAGTTTTTGGGAAAAGTTGCCGTACCTTTACTTTCGATCCAAAACGGTGTACAAAAATGGTACCCACTTAAGGATAAGAAACTGACGAGTCGGGCCAAGGGAAACAACCCGAAAATTCAATTGGAAATGCAACTCATCTGGAATCCGGTATCTTTGTCAAGTCATTTCTTATATAGCTTAGTATAATTTCCTTGTTCGTTAAGTTTAGATAAGAGCGTGTATCAGGACATTAAATCCAAAGGAGAATAAATACATGCAACAAGAAATCAAATTTAAAAGGCAAACGCTAATTAAAAACGTCATGAGGCTCAAAGAACTCATTTTGTGGGCAATCGAAATTGGAAAATACTTTGAGTAAATAATATATTATCCAAATAAAATTATGATAAAACTACCCGTTTCCAGTATAATATGCAATCAATACGAATGACACGTTATATTATAGATATGTCATTCTCAAATACCAAATTTTACTATAATTTTTTACGGTATAATATAAGTATAACTTTTTTTATGCTTCATTTTCTAAATGCATATTATTATCAACAACTGAATAAATTCAACGTTAAGAATAAAACTAATTCGATCGATTATAATACATAATGTTATATTTATATTCATATTTGAAAACTTTTACACAGTAAATTGTAATAAGCATAAATCGTTCGATGTATAACAATAATAGTCTAAATGATATTTTACTGTTTTTTTTATTTTTTTATTGAAACTTCGTATAAAAAAAATTAGTTACAATAGTAACAAATTATTACAGTTAAAAAGAATTATATAACAAAATTAGAATGCTCAAAGAAGCAAATGACGAAAAAAATGACGAGAGGTAACTGAGAGGATAGAATGAATGTAGTATCAAAAGGAACGTTGTATTTGTCAACTAAAAAGGCGAGCTTCCTTCGTTATGCCTTTAAGGAAGAGCATTAGAAAAAGATGTGTGGAATATCACAAATGAAGTCTAAGAAATAGAAAGTACAAAGAAGATAGCTATTAAAGGATAAGTTGAAGGAGTGATAAGTAAGAAAGTTATGACCCAATCTAAGCCGGGAAAAAGAACAACATATTTTACTGTTATTTGTCACTGTTGATCAAATACCTTACTACACTTCTTTATCTTTATTAATATTAATGTTGATGGTAATATTGTATAGTGAAATTTGTTTTGAAAAGTTTCGATATGAACTAAATTTTAATAGACCAAGTAAAAAACTGCGGTTAAATATGATGCAAACTATATAGTAATAACCCGTGGCCTAAAAAAAAGTTATAATTAATATAAATATTTCAAAATTCGGACATTACCCATAATTTTAGACATTAAAAACATTTATTCGCCGAATATTAAAGTGTACCGTAACCGCAATGTATACAATACAAAATTGAAGCTAAAACATTACATTTAGATTTAAGAGTACATTTTAACAATTGGATATTTTTATGAAGTTTTAAGACTAAAACACGAAAATTTTTTTTTTAATTTTAAACACCCTTTTATAAACTTTTTACCCTATAATATAAATCTCCGATGACTATAGATAACATTATAAAATACGCGTATAAATGCAATACCTACCTAATACAATAGTTTAATCCAAACTAATGTATATATATATATATGAAATATAGCAAATACGTATGGAGGAATAACATGTACTTACAATAATTTTTAAAAAAAAAAACTAAAATAAGAAATTTGTAACATGTTTCAACTGGATCATTGCGATCAATCCGCCCATATTTTGAAAATTTCCGAGTTTCTTCCTAATATTTCCAAACAAATTGTATATTATATATTCTAAATAGACACGTTTTTTAAATTCGTAAACACAATAAAAGAAACGTCCACTCTACTAACTTATCATTTGTAGTTTTCCCGTAAAACGCATGTACTTTAATTTTAATCGAAACGTTAATCTTAGATACTGGGTCGAATGGGAGTCTCCGATGCACACCGTTCTCGTGTTGATCACGTTCGTATTGGTCTGTCAATTTTTCGAACCCTACATGGCGCCCATTGCCTTGCTACTGGTGTTCCTCAAGTACTACGTGGCACATTCGTGGGGCGCGTCTAAAACGAGTAACGACGACGACGATGAGCAACAGACCGACGAAGATGACCAACAAGACGACCAACAGGACGACCAGGACGACGAAAAATCTAAGGTGACATTAGTAATTGGGTGTAACGTTCCAGTCTAACCATAAACTATCCACCCGGAGACAATATTATCCTAGGATTACTCCCCAGTAAAATATTCGTAGAATATTTCTATAAAAAGATACTAAACAAATTTAATTTTCTATCGTCAAGAAGCCCCACGGTACGTCTTATTTCTTTTTAAATTAATTTTCTTCCATTAACGCTTAAAATTCTACGATACTATTAATTCTTCAGTTAAAGAGTACCGAAGGTAATTTTATAATTTGTCTTTATTATTTGTGCGTTACAACTAAAAAAGTGTACATTAATATTACGCGTAAAGAGTAAATCAATATGGTAATTGGGAAGCACAAAAAGTGTCCTAGGATAATCTTAAAGCCGTGTAATTTTGCGAGTATATTTATTATGGCCATTGGCAAATTTTTAAGATAAATCGACCAAACAAATTTTGGTCGTGATTTGTCTCCATCAGCGGAGCGTAAATATATATTAGAAAAATGTAGCCTCCGCGTTTTAAAAAACCCCGATTTATTTGGCGAACCGTAATCGCTAGATTTTTCGTCATTCGTTAGTACTGTTCGATGCCTAATATTAACGACGTTAAGTTAACATATGTTCATTACAGGAGGAGAAAAAATCTCTGAAAGAACGAGTGGCCGCCGTACAGGAAGTCACGCAATTAGTGCAAAACACTATCGGGGACATCGCGTCGTTCGGTGAAAAAATAATAAAGTAAGACTGATTGTTTATAATTGTTCTCTTTTAATAAAATAACCGAAAACGGCGTGTTTCCGTTTATTTGTTTATTTATTTTCGCAGTCTTATAAACTTCTCCGTACCGTTCTTGTCGTACTTGGCCATCGTGTTACTGATCGCCGTCACCGTGGTACTGTACTACGTTCCAATACGGTACCTGATTATGGGTTGGGGCATCAATAAGTTCACTAGGAAAATACTCCGGCCAAACACCATACCAAACAACGAGCTGCTGGACTTGATTTCCAGAGTGCCCGACAACGAAGAGAAGGTAAATCCCTTGATGTCGGACGATGTAGAAAATGGCGTGGTTTAGGAAACGATATGGTCATAGAGTTCAGTGACGCGGTCACGTTCCCGCAACAAATATACGAACGACGAGCAAAAATTAATTACGATGTCCTATTCGTATTATTAAATAGTTTTTACGTAGCGTTTTATTTTCAACAATATGTCGATAAAACAACGGTGGAACTACGTCGGTTTAATCAAAGTGTACGGCAATCGTTGTCACACATCCCGAGCGGCCAACACACGTGTAGCCTATACATAATCATCGTCATTTAGCGACCGGCTAATTAACGGACATTCGCTGTATTTGAAATTTGTAACTATTTTGCAAAAAGGGTATAATGTCGGGGATTTTTTATGTTATCGATGAAATACCGATGGATTTTATATGAAAACCTACGTATATAAGCCTAAATATTTAAACGTTTAATATTAAAGACGTTTATTTTAATCGGTTTTTTTTTAGTTTTGTAGAGAGAAGGGTTCAAAAATGTATTTTTATCGCACCACCGTATTGAACAATCACAAAACACCGTAGTTATAATTGCGGCGTAGTTCAAAAAATTAATTACTCTCTATGTTTTCGTAATACAGTAAAAATTACGATTTAACAGCTCGTATTATATGTATAATAATAAATCGAAGGTTAATAAAGGTTACTACGAATAATTGACAAATTTTTTCAACTAGTTATGACAAACGTAACAAATATATTATTTAAACGAATATTAAGTTTTCTCTAATTCGACAATAATAATCAAAACCGATAAAAAAAAACTCCCAATTATGTTAAATACTTATCTAAAATAAGAATAGCATAACGATACTAATACGCCGTTAAATTCAATAATTCGCCAAATTTAAGTTTAAATAGTAAATTTGTGAATTTATTAATCCACCTTATTATATAAATTCGTTTCAATTTTAAAAAATAATTCCAAATTAAAAAAATACATTTTAACAATTATGCACTAATATTAAACACCACGTGTTTAAATATTATGATATTAGGCGAAGAATAAAACGAGTGTATATTAATAATCTAAATAACCGAATGAATACGTACCAGTAATATGCTTACAATAGATGTATCAATATATATATATGTACATTATTTTATTTTATTGAACACAAGTTTAAACGTAATGGGGAAGAAAAATATTATTTTCATTTTTCATTTTAATAACTTTTTTTTGATTAACTCGTTGGCCCATAAATATAAAAGCCTAATATATTGTGTTTAAAACAGGCTCGTAAATGACAATTTATCCGTTTGATATTTCCTTAATATTTAACGAACAGTAATATCGAAAAAATTTTCATTCCGCTTTACTCGCCGTCGTAGTAATATTATACCCAAACTATACAATTCTTAGCGCATATTAAGCATATTAAATTTTAGTACAAACCGAAAAACAGACGTATATGCGTATAGTATATCAATCTTTTATCAAAATTTATCTTCAGTTATGGAGATAATAAATAGTTAAGTAATTTTAGATAAACTTAGATCTGACAAGCATAAGAGTTTTAATGATATTTAATAATGTAACCCGTATGATAAAAAAATTGTGTTGATTTGAATTCTACTAAATTTTGTAATTAATAATTTTACACAGCTTCAATTTAAGACATTTAAAGATAAACCAGCTGAAAACGTAAAATGGTATCATATATGAGTAGATAGTGTTATCATAACGGACGATAAGGTATGTTGTTGAAATGACTATATATTTAAATGTTTTTATACGTTTCGAGTATATTGTAATAACCGTGGCATAACAATGTACTATAGAAAAATATATTTTTACTGAGACTTTTTTTAAATTGTTTTAAACCATGTGAATATTTAATTGTTTAAACTCCCGTGGCAAACTAAATAAAAATAATTATTAACGTAGTATATACAGATAATGCCGCGCATTTCATTTGTTAATAGTCAAGAGTGGGAAATTGTTTATAGGTATACACGGTGGAAAAATTATTTTCTTACCCATTTGTTTAAACGAGAAACAATTTTACAGCTTAAAAAAATGTTAAATTTCGTGTTACCTAAATCGTTTATTATTCATTTTACTGGGTAGTATTTATTTATACCTAATCGACTGTTCGATTGTGAAACGTCTAATTAAATATTACTTACTTGCGTTAAGCACATATATATATCGTAAACTTACCTATCTTAACATATTATTCAGATACATTACAAGGAATTCAAAACTAAAGACAGTGTGGAAGGCAGTGATAAGTCAAACAAGGACTCGAAAAGAAAACAGAAGCTGTGATTATTTTTTACAATTTTGCAAGGTAATATTTTTGGTTGTTCATAAAGTATATAATACACTTTATCGCTATTTATTATTGTTATCATAATTTTAACTAATATTATTATCTATTAAATGAAACGAAAACGTTTTAGATGTATTCGAATATTAAAATATAAAATCGTAATTTTTTCTTTTTTTGAAAGTTAACTATATGATATAGATTTGTATTTGAACTTATTAAAATAGGCTTATATTTTTTTAATTTTAAACAATTTTCCCTTACGTCGTTTTTATCTATTTTTTCTTGAATGTATCCATGTAATATAATATTAAGGGTATCCATCTGTCATCGAAACATATTCAACATTTATAGACTTGATCTTGTATAACCTACAGTATATCAAATTGATTAATAATAATTGTTAAAATCTCGTATTCTTTAATTATTATTGAATTGTATTCAACATTGTGCAACGTTTTTATTATTATTCGGCGATTATTAAATTACTTAAAATATATTTGAATAAAATGTTTTGATCTACAATTTTAAACACGACCGTTGTATTTTCTCAAATATATATATATAAAATTAATTATATAAACGCTTACTTTTATTAAATAACGTCAATAACCATTACGAGGGTTTAACATACCAACCGTTTTTAAGAAGTTGAATTTACCCAATATGGTTTACACGATTTTATGTCCACGCTGAGTTACTATACAAATGCACGAATAGTATTAGTTCGTAATACTCTCCACTACAACTCACTTTCGCATAATTCTCGATTAATATAATATAATTCAAACAGGAAAGTTTCCCGCATAATTCATCGATGCGAACAAAATTATTTATTATTATTTTTTTTCGTAAAAAATATCGATTTTTTAACAATTTGTTAACAAAATTTATTAGTGCGATAATAATTCTAAAAAAAATATTTGAATTCGACATGAAGTTTACTTTGAAATAAAAATTGAATTTTAATTCTTTCATTTTTACGTATTTTTTGCAATTAAATTGCAAATGTTGTTAATTAAACTTAATAGAGGCTTTATATATCTGAATTGGAAAAACTGAGAATGACGATTTTCCGAAATCGAAAACAACGTCATAGCAAATTCAAATCTGTTTTCAAAAACCTTATTGGATTATCTTGTTACTTGGTACAATAAAAGAAAATATAATAAGTATGTTTTCGCAACAAATATGGTCGATCATTTAAATAATAACGATATTGTTAAACACGCACGTAATTATATTATAGACATAAATGAATAAAAATTGCCTATATCAAACGCCGTACATTGAATGTAGAAAAAAGAACAAATTTGATTGATCACATATACTTATATTTCTCATTACAAAAACGAAAGTAGTCTTTTTATTGTAATACTTATAATATAAAGTTCATGTATTATAATAACCCACAGGATTATCGAAGTCTAACGATATCTGATCCAAATCATCTCCGGTGGGTTTTCTCTTTTCTGAAACATGAACTACTATTATTATTACAACAATAAAATTATAACGGTACATAGGTAATATTATGTAACTAAACATATATTATTTAAAAAACGAATGCGTTATATAAGTATACATATACATATATATATAATCTAAATAATTCGTCTGGTTTTCTTTTATTTTATTTATCTGTGATTCCGTTCATTGGCTAAGGATTATGATTATTTTAAAAATAAGCTCTATGTCGCATGGATCCATTCGATATAGAAATTCTCATTCTTTCTTCGACCAGAAACCAAGAAACACTTCTCTACAATAGTTATCCATTTATTTTCCTATTCTTTTTGATTCTTCTAAATTTAATTTTTCTTTGGCCAATAAGTCACCATCGATAGATACGAAATAATTTCCTCACCAATCGTCCCCCGAGACGGGGACCACTTTCGGCGGGATGCAACGAATAATTTGTATTTCAGACATTTCTTATTCATACGATACTTTACAATATCCGCTAATATTTTTTGTAGATGAAGATGGCTATCAAACCAGTATATATCAATAAACCAATATCGAATAGATACATGTATTTTTAACTTATTTTGTATATTATTAACCTATATTATCGCGCACCGACAAGCAGGACAACATCTGTCGGTCGCCTATTATATATAAATAAATAAACATACACACACACACACACACATATAGATTTGAGGAATCACCTTTTTCTGTGCTGGAAAGTTGTCGCATAATCTCGGTTACAGTAAAATCGATACGTCCCATGGACAAACTTCTCTTTATGCGGTTGTTCGAACTGAAATTGTTATGAGACGTCATATTTTCCACCGATAGTGGCATGTTGTCCGGACCATAATCCTATTGATGAACGAACACGTTTTATTAAATCGCAAACGTACATAATTTTGTCATACCCATACATATTTCATTGTATAAGTTTGGTACCGTACAATTAAATAAATTAATAATATAAAAAATCAACTTTCACCTTCGAGATAACGTAAATCTGGAAATCTATTTTCGTTATAATGTTAATTCACTCAAACGATAAAATCATTAGCACACGTGATGATGATAATACAATGAAACAATTTACAAAAACAAAATAAAACTGATACTCTTGTAGCTGTGGCATGTTTTTATAATTCTTGGTTCGTACACTAGGGTATATATCTTAATCGAGTTATCCGATAGAAACACGCAAATTCTATTTGTTAATTAAGTATAATTTAATCGGATTAAATAATTGATAAGCTCGAAAAAGCAATACATATATATATTTATCCTACACTATTTACATCGTGTTTATGATTTACGAATATGTCGTGATTTATGAATTTTTCGAGCACGAGTCAAAATATCGACTAATAGAAATGATATTATAGGTAAACCTACATGATTTAACGTAGAAGTGTGTTTATTATCATTTATTTATAAGAATTTATTTCGATAGTATTTTGACAACATATTTTATATTATTATTTAAACCTAGATTATAAATAAAATACTTATACTAAAAATAATTTTCTTCTTATAAGTATGATGTACATTCATACATTAATAAAGAATTTCGGTTAAAAGGGGTTTTAGTTAATTACTACGAAATCACAAATAAAAAATAGTTTTAACTGTTAATACTTATTTTTAAATAAGGTAAAAATTTCAAATTAAATAATTTTTTTTTTGCTAACAAAATAACTTTTTAATAATTGGTCAGTTAATTGTTAAGAACAAAGTAACTAATTCGGAAATAGGGGAGAAACGAAACAAATGTTTTTTTTATTATAAAACGCCCACCATTATGACAAAGCTTAAATTTTTTAAGCATCATGCTTTGTGAATTTGTTAACATCAATTTACAATTGTTAATATTTCGTTTCTATAAGTAATAAAATCCATTCGTTTTCACTATTGATAGTTTTTCGACATTCTTAATATTGAAATCAGTTTTATTCTTATAAAAACTATCGTTTCCATTTATATAGAACGTGTGTATGTTACAACTCTATTTAAACTTAAATTA
>JAIPRN010000414.1:0-11327 GCA_025469175.1 Geopemphigus sp. TES_GeoC_2020 | reverse complement strand
ATTAGCACACGTGATGATGATAATACAACGAAACAATTTACAAAAACAAAATAAAACCGATACTCTTGTAGCTGTGGCATGTTTTTATAATTCTTGGTTCGTACACTAGGGTATATATCTTAATCGAGTTATCCGATAAAAACACGCAAATTCTATTTGTTAATTAAGTATAATTTAATCGGATTAAATAATTGATAAGCTCGAAAAAGCAATACATATATATTTACCCTACACTATTTACATCGTGTTTATGATTTACGAATATGTCGTGATTTATGAATTTTTCGAGCACGAGTCAAAATATCGACTAATAGAAATAATATTGTAGGTAAACCTACATGATTTAACGTAGAAGTTTGTTTATTATCATTTATTTATAAGAATTTATTTCGATAGTATTTTGACAACATATTTTATATTATTATTTAAACTTAGATTATGAATAAAATACTTATACTAAAAATAATTTTCTTCTTATAAGTATGATGTACATTCATACATTAATAAAGAATTTCGGTTAAAAGGGGTTTTAGTTAATTACTACGAAATCACAAATAAAAAATAGTTTTAACTGTTAATACTTATTTTTAAATAAGGTAAAAATTTCAAATTAAATAATTTTTTTTTGCTAACAAAATAACTTTTTAATAATTGGTCAGTTAATTGTTAAGAACAAAGTAACTAATTCGTAAATAGGGGAGAAACGAAACAAATGTTTTTTTTATTATAAAACGCCCACCATTATGACAAAGCTTAAATTTTTTAAGCATCATGCTTTGTGAGTTTGTTAACATCAATTTACAATTGTTAATATTTCGTTTCTATAAGTAATAAAATCTATTCGTTTTCACTATTGATAGTTTTTCGACATTCTTAATATTGAAATCAGTTTTATTCTTATAAAAACTATCGTTTCCATTTATATAGAACGTGTGTATGTTACAACTCTATTTAAACTTAAATTACCTATACTATTTTTACAAATACAATTATTTATTGTTAAATATTGTATACTGACCAAACATTTTCCGCTCAAACAAAACGCGCGTCGATCAGGATCACCTCGAGCACAGTCAGTACCGAATGGAAACCAACCGATTTCGCCATTAACAATATAAAATCTATGTGGCACTGTTTGATCTTGACACGCCAACTTACACGGCCTATCCACGTCCTCTGTATATAATAGATTAACAATGAAATTACCGCTAGCATGAAAACTGTAAACATTATTACAACACGTTTCTTTACCCGGAACCGATGACAGCTGCATTCCTAAACCAGATAGTCTCTGAACCTTTTGGCCATACTTCGTGCATATGGCGGTCGCATAATTCGCTACGGATTTTATACCCGTTTTGCATTGCTGAAATTTATAAAATATATTTGTTTATAAAATGTCGCCATTGTAAAACCAATAGTCTTGTCGATTTGTTCGGAAACAAAAATGATTGTCTGACCAGAAGTTATTCACACTCGATTCGCTATAAACTTATACAACCATCATTCAATAATCGTTTCTTAAATAACACGCATAACATAGGAATTCACTAAAACTACATTGCTTTACTTAACAATGACGAAATCAATAATTTCCTTTTTGTTAGAAAATACCGATTAAACGTTCTCTTTTTTACGAAACTAAGTAAAAATCGAATATAGCATAATTGATACTATCGATGATATCCATAATACGACAGCATTAATTAATCCTATCTAGGAACCAAATATTTTCGCGTTAAAACCGGTAAATAATAATTTCTCGTTCGACTTATTTCAATTGTTGTTTAATATCATTGTTGAAACCATCGTCGAAACAAAGCATTCTGAGATTTTAAACACCTAATTTCTTACCGTTTAGCACGTCTCGTAGTCAATTGATTCACTTAACTTATTCACTTTCCTCTCAAAATCTATCATCTCACCATTATCACCATCCTTAAATTACTTGTAATTTCTTCCATAAACTATATATTATATCAACGTCACTAGACTCGTTTCCTTCTTTAGTTATAATTTTTTAAGTTTTTTCTTTAAATCTTAGAATAAACGAGTAAACATGATGTACTATATATTAATATCTCCAATATAATGAATTCTAATACTTACGTCTTTCTGTGGACGGCACACTTTAATGCTCACCACAACCTCGCAATTTTTGCACTTTTCGCCTTCGACCAACTTAAGTCCGACAGCGGGAGTTATACAACTATAATGGCACAAGGACAGTGGCTGCCACTTCCATCCGATCGCGTGGCCTGACTCGGCCGGCAAAAGTGACAACGGTCGGGATGGCGGTCTCAATCGACTCGGCGATTCGTTTAGTCCGCATTTCTTAGACGGCTCCACGTACAACGTGTCCGGCAACGACGAACTGTCGCAAACGAATTCCTTTTTGGGCACATACACAAACGAAATGACTTCCTTTACGCCGAAACTCGCATAACGTATAGACCAATTGGTTCTAATTATATAAGTCGGGTATTAATATGTCTACTGGTACAATATGCAAAAGAGAAGGGAAAAAATATACGTGCTCATCAAAGGGACAGTTTTAAATATTCAAATCCCCCTTTTCTATATTAATGTTTTATTCACAATTTAATGACATTAACAACGATATATTGTAAAAAGAAAACATTTATTTATTAATCATAATTCTTCTACGTATTTATAATGCGAACAAAAATGTATAAATTATTTAAATTATTATTATTATTATTATATAACTTATTATTTTTGCCTTTGAAAATATATCAACTCGTACACGACGAATATTTATTTAACAAATTTTTTTTTTATAAATAACTTGAGGACTCTATATAATTTGATTTAATATAGTTGCTATAGCATTAACACTTCTTCTTCACTTCACAAAACGTTCTTGATAAAAATCAATATAAATACCTTCTTCTAAAATAAATATATATTATATTTGTCGTTCAATTAATTTATCTATAATATTTTTAATAAATTATAACATCTATGATTAAGTGAACTGTTATTACATTATCTACATAAATAAGCACTTTATCACAACTAGACGTTCAAATAATTTGACTCTTCAATATTTTCTAAACTTTCTTTTAAAATGAACGAGTACTGTAAATATTTTTATGTTATCATATTTCTAAATCATAATTCTGTTATTATCGAAAAACAAAATAATAAAATATCGCTTATTAACAATTTTGTGTCATTGTATTACAATTTAATAGAAGCAAAGACGGATAATTCCAAATGATTTATTCGTCTAAAACGTGTGTATGATTGAAGATGATAATTGGAAATTTCTTGGATAGATAAACCTTTATATTATAAAATACTATTAAAAATGAATATTATAGATAGAATATCTGATAAATATTAATAGAAAAACACCGGACTAAAATAAGTAAAAGGACAATTTAAGAATAACAAGAATCATGAAGAAAATCGGAAAAATCTTAAACAAAGCCTAAATTACTAAATGGAGAAAAAGGGAATGAAAATGGCAATGAATAACGTTAAAGTCTGAGTAACAATAAATTAAATGGAAGACCACAGTGTCAACTAATATAATTATTATAAAACTATCGAGATCGTAAATGTCAGTACCTTTAAAATTTAAGTTATAATTGCGTCTATAGAAAATAAAGCGTTTCCCCATGTCCCCGAAAAAAAAATTATGGCAACTATACTTATATATATATATATATTGTACAATGACGTATTGATTGATTTCTTGTCAAAAATAAATTATTCGCAAAATAATTAAAATAATTTTATAATAATTTATACACAAAATTAATAATAATCAATAATCGTCATCATTATTTAACTGAAATTTGCTGTGCTCAAATATAGTGACGATTTTGACAAATATGAAATTAAACTGCTTAAACAAACGCATCGTTGAAACTATATTCAAAAAATACGATAATATAAATGTAAATTTAATCTAGAATGAGTGATAATATAAACAACGCACGTACTTGTAAATAAATAACGGCTAGAGAAACTATAAATATTTAACACGATGTATAATTTTACTTAAATTATATAAGTGAAATGTGTAATCGAATAATATGTACAAATAAAGCTATACAAATTACTTTTTCCTCGGTATTTTCCATAAATCAAAATTTTATTTTTTGTTAGAAATTTCTAATAATTTAATAGTTTTGTATAAAATTAAGAAATCCATTATTCACCTTACAATATCCTCCGATGCAATAAGTAGATTCTTTATTTTTTTTCATCTGACACGTCGTTCCATCGGGAAAAGACCATCCTCGACTTTTTATGCCACCTTTTTCCTTATGACACCAAACAGTGCACGCGTCTTTAGCTAAAATAAAGATAATAATATTTAATATAAAACTATAGTATATTTTAATCGTATTGTTTTAAACAAAAATTTCAAATAAATCATTTTAATCTCGTTACTTTTAGACATGCACACTTTTTCTCTATATATTACGAATTTTCCAGAGAATAAAATAAAATTTAAAATTAATATATATTTCGATAACTTCATAAGTAACCTATCATGATTTTTAGCTAAATATTAAAAATCTGAAATCAAATCGCTCGATTAAATTGAATTTAATATTGAATACTTGATCTAATAATCAAAGAATTACGATAATTTTGAAGATTAATGTCAATAATATTATCGTCCATGAGACCATAAATTTAAATAATTTTCCTATTGTCCGTACGAAATAACGTTTAATTATGCAAACTTCCTTCATTAAAACGTAAAATCTCTAAATATAAACGAAAAATTTAATTTATATTTGTCATGGAAATGTTTAAATTAAACTTACGATCGGAACTAATTTTTTGATAACCAGTTCCCAATATTTCCGTGTCATACTCTTTAGCCCGTAAACATATCTCGTTCGCGAAATCCTTAAGAGTAATTTGAGGGGCGTTTGTACACTAAAAACGTAAGTACTTAATGCATTTCGTCAAAAACTTTTACAATAGTATTTACCTGTTCTGTAATACACGTTTTGTACTTTTGGTCACCTCCTGTACATGTCTTACCGCCATTTTCTGGTCTACCAAATATTAAAGCGTTAACGTCTAATTAATTATTATAACGAACAAAATTATTATAGTTATGAACACAAGTTTCAATATGTATACATGATTAAAATAAAACTACGTAAATACGACGTGTAAAAACGCTAATTCTATTCTAATGTCAGGTAGGTAATTATAACAATGAAATAGTAAATGTATGTATGTAATTAAAACATTTACAAAAGCTTACAAATCCGAAAATTTCGCTCTTATAGTATCGCGTAACTGTAAAATATTTTTAATGCCGCGTTATTACGCCAGAATACGATATTCTTAACGAGTACCGAACTTTATTTAACTATTAAAATAATCGTTTCTTTGTGTTTAAATTCGTATCCGAATAAAAAAAAATTTAATATTTCACGCGCAAAGTGTATTATTTTGTAATTATAGAATCGAATGACAATTAAAATGGAAAATTCAAAATGTTTCCGAAATTAGGTAAATTTAAAGCACGTTTATTAATAATATATAAATAGATGCAATTCAACAACCTACATAGCATAGAAATTTCTAGCTACGTTATTAAGAATACGGATAGCTACAATAATTTTTAATCAAATTTGTATTTGTGTTATTGAATAATTCTCACATTTAACGTAATGTAATTTATTCAAACACCCTTAAGTTTAAGACTCGAAATTACTTTCCGCGAATTTTTAGGTACAGATAATAAATATAAATACATACAGAAAATTTCATACGTATATACATACATGAAATATTTAGACGACTTTCTTTTAAAAATAATTATCAACTTTGGCACATGTTTATTTTCATTGTTCGTAATTATCTTTGGACGACTATGTCGAAATTAATCTGACAGTGAATATACGAAATACTCGTAAACAAAATTTATATAGTGTAATGTAATAAATTACAAATTATACATAGTGCATGACATTTATAGATAACATTTATAGCGCTAGAACTATTCACAGTTCCAAATGCATTACACTATATTGTAAGCCCGAGATGGTTAACACGAAATACTTCTTGCGAATCTCACGGATAAATGCAATATGAATGAGAGCCAAGAACATCAAAAGTAAAAAACTATTACCGCAACGTATTTATTTTAGTCGTAACAGTTGTATACGAATATTATTCCACGAAAATTTGCAAAACATATTGTTTAAAAATTTAAGCTTGACACGATTTAAATATTATTCAACGTATTTTCTTGTATATTATCTTTATATGAAAAGAATAAAAATCAATAAACGTTATTCATTTTATCATAAATTTAAAAGTATTTGTTTTAATTGACCTAATGTGAAAGAAGCCAAATTAACTATAGAATACTAATTTTTATTTTCATTCATAATTTTAAGATTAAAGACGATCTTGTCCGTCATTTAGCCGCATAAAAATATAATTTTACAATCCCGTCCTAATTTGTACATTGTTAACGAGTACCTAAGGGAAAAGCCGACAAGACTGTTATACCATACAAAAAAGTGAAAGCGGCAATTCTTCATTGACCCACCCGCAAAATAATGCATAATAAGTAGGAAGCTATAGTACTCTACAAGTAACTAGCTTAACGAAGTTTATATTATAATTGTTGTATGAATGTGTCTTCTATTTAAATGTTTACTTTATTCGTTTATTACACGTTATTCCTATTAAAAAAAAAACTGAACACGGAACAATAAGATAAAAATCACCTCGGGTTATTACACCTCCTTAACGAAGTCATTATGCCGGTGCTTCCGCTGTTAAGGTCATTCTTATCACCCAGCAAACAAGACGAAGCACAATCTGAATATGGTAGCCAATCACTCCATCCGCCATCGATACTTTGATGTGGTGCAAATCCGGCTTGAAGAGCTGACAAACCCTTATGCACACACCGACCACTTCTACACCACTAAAATCATGATAAACAATTTGAAAAATTCCGTGTACAATAATTATACATTATATTACAACCTTTTTACTAGAAGAGTATCAAAAATTATTGTCATTATAATAAAACAATAAAATAAAAAAATTATTTAAATTTTTAATAATTATAAATAATTTAATTATATAATGCGTGCACGTCATAATTTAGTTTATTCCGTGTAAAAAAGTTGTGTACGCAAATATTTTACAATTTTCTTTTAATAAAAACGAATTATCCCTTGATCTTCTCAGAATACCGACTGTATTACTAACGGTTAACGAATCATAAGAAATTGGAGAAATCGTGTTTACGTCGTTGACAAAAAAAAACTCATAATTTAAAAAGAACGATATCTATAAATACTCAAAGAAATGGACCCAAAAATACAATGACTACCGTCAACATCACAAATGCCGCAACACCAAATGTGCCCATTTCTATAGGAACGTGACCCCACGAATACTATGTAGCACAAAAAATTACACTCCTCGGTCAGTAGAAGATGAGAGAAGAGAAAACTTTACCATTTAGAAGATAGGAGACTTTCGTCTCTTCAACTGAGCAGAGGAAAGCGGGAGACTTAGGAATGAGAAGTCTCTCGTCTCCTGGAGCGCTAAAGGGAAGTCTCTCGTCGGCGCAGACACGATGTATTTGAGAACGTACCAGCTACAAGTTTTAACTCTTTCCAAGAAGTCAATATTTTAAGAGACGAGTACAGTCACTTATCAACAACATATTTATGTTTTGGCTCTTTTGACACTATCGGTGAATTCGGGAAGCGAAGGCATCGACACAAACTTTTTTAACTCAATCCTTTGCACAACCTGTTGTGTCTCCAAACTAAAGCAGTCGAGCATGGTCAACTAAGTAAGAGATTATTATTTATCCAATTTGGATATTAATTGTATTTGATTATTTTCACCGTATTCGATTACGCCACATTTAATTACATTCCTAAATAATTCTCGGACTCACGACCCCAACGTAAACTGCAATAACAACCCCAACTTTTTCCACTTTATTCCAGATTTACCGCTTTACCCCCTCTTTCATTCTTTCATTTACGTTTCTTTTATTTCGATTATTTTATTTTATTTCTTTGTTGTTTTGAGTTATTACAATAAATTATTTAAATGATACAATCGTTGAACGAATTCAGTAGTCCTCTAAAATTGTTTAAATCCGTATTTAATTATATTACGAGAATAATCTCAAGAATATTTTATTCTTTCAAATTTTTTTTTTTGATTTTTTTTCATGCAAAAAACATTACATTAATTCCGCGATATGAAATTTATTTATTTTTTCCTACAAAACAGCGTGTCGTTTACCACACGGCACTTGAAACCCCATAAAAATCTTACTTTGTTCAGACCACATAAAGTGCCTTCTAACGCGGGATGCGACGTCCATGTATACCGATCCCGTTGACAATGTAGGTCCCGACAAACTTCATTCAAGTCTTGACTGATAGCGTGTACACTGCCTCGTCCATACTTAAGCATACACTGCTCGTGCGCATCAAATCGTTCACCTGGCAAACGGCCTTGTAGCTTATGGTCCATGTATTCAGAAATACCGCTACCGTCAAATAAGCATCCAGCTTGAGAACTCCTAGACAACGTTTGCTTTATTGTATATATACGCGTAAATTTCATATGGTTATCTTCCCTCGTTGCACTCATCTCTCTACGAGACAATAATATATTATTACTTTAAACGTTTACGAATCTTTCATTCTAAAAATCATTTTGAATAGAGCTCGGATTCCTATGATATTTAGAAAAACTCATTCAAAAACATGAACGTGATATATATATATTATATCTTTAAACGAGAAATTCTTGTATATATATAATCTGAATCTCGGAAACGGCTCCAACGGTTTTCATGAAATTTAATATGTAAGGAGTTTCGAGGGCAATAAATCGATCTAGCTAGGTTTCATTTTTAGAAAACGTCGTTTTATCCATGTAATTATTTTTGTTATGTTTATGTATCTACGTATTATATATTATATTTAATATTATTATTAGAATAATAATCATATAATAATAATAATAATAATAATAATCGCCACCATCCACAAGGCGGGAGCAACTCAGATAATAAAATGAGCGGTCCCTAAGCCAGGAAGACCCTTGTTTATAATGAAATGTTAAAATAATTGCACTCGTGATTTTTTATTAAAATAACCAGTTCATATTTTTTTATTATTGTGTCGGTAAGATCGAAAAATTTTATTAATTAAATAATTATAAAACTCTTATTCGTCTATTTTCAAAACACTGACTATATATACACACAATATATCTCGTAATTCCTGTATTATCCTGGATATTTCAGTAGTAAAAAAAAATTTTTCGACAATTATATATATAAAAAAAATCCAATCAGATGACATAAATTTCAAAAAATATATATATGTCAAATTGTATTTATAAATTTTGGAAAGTAATGTCAACATTTTTCTATTTTGTTAGGTTTAAAAATAAAAATATCAAAATGATGGAAAATTTTTTATATTGGAACGAGGTAATTTTTTTATTTTCAAATTGTTATAGTAAAAAACCAAAAATAATTAATTGTCTAAATAAAATTATTGTCACTTAACGTATAATTTAAAATTAATTCAATTTTTAAAACTTTGTAACTTATCATAATTTCAAAAAATTAATTATTTTGGAACCGTGTATATATGTAAACAACTGCGACATACTATGCAATCAATTTTTATATATTTCCAACATATCAAAAATCAAATATTTAACCTGCTCTATCTTCGTTAATTTTTACTCAACTTAAAAATTGTTCTTATGAAAAAATTTAACGAATTAGTTATAAAATTCTAAAACTTTTAAAAAATAGAATATACTCGTATTTCATAAAATTATAGATAGTTATAAAAAAATTGCGTTCAAATATATTTGTGATATTTAATGTTAAGGAACTTATAAAAACATAATATTATATACTTTGATATAAGTTCAAATCTCAAACTTACCCTCGTACAAATTTAAATTAAATGTAATTGAAAACAAGGTATTACATAAACATGTTTAAAGGTTTATATATTTTCTCGTGTATTATATACGTATTAAAAAATCATAAAATAAATTTTCAAATCGATAAGTTAAAAATAGGTTATGCGGAACTTAGGAGAATCATTTAAGGATGCACTCAAAAATTTCCGAAAAACCTATCCTAATAAATAAAGGCATATATTCTAATATGTATAAGCTACTAAAATTATAGCAATGAGAAAGAAGTTTTATTAAACTGAGAAAGAAATTTTATTAAACACACTTATTCTATTTAAATTCTGGATATGTTAGTTTTAATCAAAATTACAACACGCGTCAAAAGAGAAATAATATTTTTAGAATTTTTTTAATGCAACACATAATTAAGAAAAAGGGTTGAATATAAGTAGCTATCTATGTTATGCATTATATATAAGTCTAAACATATATAATAAATTCCAATTTATTCGAAAAATATCTTAAGTATAACTAGTTAATATTAAATTTGTTAGTTGATTAAACAATTATGACATTTAATTTTTATTTTGTAGTTAACATTTCAGTTACAACACATATGCGTATTTTTTTTTTAACTTCTACTGTTTTGTAAAACGTATTTGAATACATTTACAATTCGAATACATATACAAATGTATTCGTTGTAATATTTAAAATCGTTTTGTTTTACAATATAAAAGAACCTCCGTCTCCTCCACAAACCTATGATTTTGGAAAAATATTATTTTAATAAAATGCCATTTAAATTATTAATATTCTTTTAAGTAATTTTTTTTTTTTTTTTTTTATTGAAACTTTGTAAAACAATTAGTCTCAACAATTAGAAATGATTAAACAACGAGAAAAAAAAAAGAAAAACCTGAATTAAAAAAATTTTAAATACGAAACCCTGAATTATAGAAAAAAGATAAGGTGGCGATAATAACAGTATGAGATTTAGAATAAAGAATATGATGGGTATTAAATGGGATATTGAGAGAATTCAGAAGAGAAAGAAAACTAGAGCGCTCTAGAGATAATGCGAGGCAGTTGAAAAGGATATGATTAATGTCGCAAGTGGCAAGAGTATTGTGAAGTGTACAGAGTGGTGAGTCGTTTAGGGACATTTTAAAGGAATGAGAAGGAAGTAAAGTGACCGAAACGTAGACGGGAAAAAGAGCAGATAATTTTACGGGATAGATCAAGATGAGAAAACCAAGGACGAGAAGAGATAGGGGGGGGTTTAAATTTCTGTACCAAGCAGCAAAATGTGGTGGTAAATTTAAAATGGATTTAAGCCATAATTCGTTGATACAAAGTTTAATTTTGGGGCAGAAATCTGA